>LOEQ01002964.1:130971-149606 GCA_001685075.1 Bramus lutescens | reverse complement strand
AGGCGGATCTCTGTGTGAGTTCAAAGCTGGCCTGGTCTACAGAGTGAGTTCCAGTATGTGCAAAAAAATTGTGTGTGTATGGTTTGTTTCCCTAGTGAGACTCCCTTGAAGAAAACTCATTCTTCATTTGCAAATGACTATCCATTGGAGATAGTTTCTGGGTTTGGGATGGGTGGGACATGTCTTTTGTGGCCCCATCTGTGCAGACCTGTTCAGGCCCTGTGCCTGCTGCCACAGTCTCTGTGAGTTCATATGTACGCTAGCCCTGTTGTATCTAGAAGACCTTGGTGTTCTCCGTCCTATCTGACTCTTATACTCTTTCAGTGTTCTCTTCCACAGAGTTCCCTGATCTCCAAGAGGAGGAATTTGATGGAGACATCCCATTTAGAACTGAATGTTCCAAGGTGTCTCTCTCTCTCTCTCTCTCTCTCTCTCTGCATAATGTCTAGCTATAGGTCTCTATATTTGTTCCCATCTGCTGCAGGAGGAAGCTTCTCTGATGAGGGCTGAGCGAGGCACTGATCTATGAGTATAGTGGGGTGTCATTAGGAATAGTTTACTGCTACTTTCCTTTGGCAGAGGAGTAGTATTTCACTTTCCCTTAGGTCCCTGGCCTGTCTCTAGTCTCAGGTTGGTGGTCAACTAAGTCGCATCTCGTGAAGTTGGCATTAACTCAAATCAGTTATTGGCTGGTTAATCCCACAAGCTTTATGGCACCATTGCACCAGCATGTCTTGCAGACAGGTCACTCTTATAGACAAGGGTTTGTAGTTGGCTTGGGGTTTCCCTTTCTCCTTTGGCATTGTGCAGAGTACCTTTCAGTATCATGACGACTAGTCAGTACGGGTGAAGGCTATAGGTAGGCAACAACTTGATTTCTCTGTGTTCAATGACTTGTGTCAATGTTTTCTTCATGAGTAGGGCCTTACCACCTGTTTATGGAGAGCCATTGCTAGCCTTAGTAATAGCCTAGGTTGTTTGGTTGTTCCCATGATCCACCCTTTGGGGCAAGAACTCAAGTAGCTGTATTGGAAGCTTCATTAGGTGATGAGAGATGTCCAGCTGAAGCTCTCTTTCCCCTGTTTGGTGATTTCATTTTGATTGCCTTCACATGTGCTTATATTGTAGGAAGCGTCTTCTGTATTAGACTTCCACATGACCTCTCAAATGTCTCTTAGTTTTAGTTGTCTCTCCGCATATTCCCTCCCTCATCCCGTCTTCTCTTCCCCTTCCCATTTGACCACCCTGCCCCCTCCACATCCATACACACCAATGTATTCTCAACCTTGGGAGAGCCATTCCTCGCCTGTAGTCTCTTATTCTCTACAAGTTCTGTAGTCCTATGGAGAGCCTATGGAGGTTGATGATAGCCTACTTATCAACAAATTAACAGTTGATGTACACACATTAGTTAATACAGATTACATTTGTCTTTCTTAATCTGGGTTACTTTATTAAGAATGATTTTTTGTAGTTCTATTTACCTATGAATTTTATTTTCAATGACTGAGTAATATTCCATTGTGTAAATGTATCATTTTTTGTTATCCATTCATCCATTGATGGATATTTAGCTTGTTTCCAATTTCTGGCTATTATGAATATAACAGCAGTGAACATGGTTGAGAAAGTGCCTCTGTGGCAGGATAAAGTGTCCTTTGGATATATTCCCAAGAATAGATTTGAGATAAATCAATTCCTATCTTCCTGGGGAACTGCTACCCAGAAATCCAAAGTGGCTATACAGGTTAGCATTCCTACTAGCAGTGGAGGAGTGTTTCCCTCACTCCACATCCTCTCCAGCATGAGCTGTCATTTGTGGTTTTAGTCTTAGCCATTCTGAAATGTGCAGGATCGATTCCCCAAATAGTTTTAATGTGCATTTCTCTGATAATTATGGATGTTGAATATTTCTTGTGCAGCCATTTGTGTTTCCTCTTTTTCATATCCTCTGTTCAGATCTGTACACATTTTTAAACTGAGTTATTTGTTGTGTTGATGTTCAGTTTTTTAAATTCTTTATATATTTTAATATTAGCCCTCTATAGAATATGCAGTTATTAAAACTCTTTGACCATTCCGCAGCTTGCTGCTTTGTTTAAATTATGGGTGTACAGAAACTTTTCAGTTTCATGAGGCTTCATTTATTAATTGTTTGTGTTTCCTAGGCTATTAGTGTTCTGTTCAGAAAGTCTTTTCCTGTGCCAATGAGTTCAAGGCTATGCTCCCATTGCCTTTCTATCAGGTTCAGTGTATCTGGCCTTATGTCAAATCTTCTACTCTTTTGAAGTTGAGTTTTATGGAGAATGATAAGTATGGATCTATTTTCATTAGGTAGAAACATGCAGCTGTCCACTTTGACTAGCATCATTTGTTGAAGATGCTGTCTTTTATCCACAGTGCATTTCTGGTTTCTTTATTTAAAAATTGAGTATCCATATGTGTGTAGACCTATTTCTGTGTTTTTGTATCTTGTCCCTTCTTAGATATTTATTTAAATAATCTCTTTTTTGATTTCCCATAACACTAACTGAAAAAATTGACATTTTCTTTCAAGTTGTTTTATTTAGTTATATATATATATATATGGTATCTATGTGTGAACATGTTCATGTGTGTGTATGCACATGTATGTAGATGTGCATGTTGCGTGTGCATGAATGTAGAGGTCAGATATTGACAAACTCAAATTCTCAGGTTTATGTGGCCAGCACTTTACTGACTGACCCAGCTTTCTCTTCTAGTTTGGTTGCTCTAATTTGCATATATTACTTATATTAATATTTAATTTAAAGTAAGTTCTATTGATTTATCTTTGCTTCATTCCGTTTTTCTCTACTGCTTCCAATGTTTTGATACACTGATTGTCATGAACTTCATTCACATAGTAGATTTTTAAAATTCCAATACTTTTTTCCTTCTTATTGTTTATCCCTCTTCTAAGATTAATCATCTCATTGTGTACATAATTCACATTTCCTCTTGGCTATTCAAGGTATCAATCATAACTTTTTAAAGGTTTCAACTATACCTGAAACTGAGAAGCTTCTGTAAAGCAAAGTACATGGTTAACAAGACAAAACGACAGCCTACAGAATGGGAAAAGATCTTCACCAACACCACATCACACAGAGGGCTGATCTCCAAAATATATAAAGAATTCAATAAATTAGTCATCATCAGAAGAAATAATTCAATAAAAATGGGGCACAGACCTGAACAGAGAACTCTCCACAGAGGAATCTAAAATGGCTGAAAGACACTTAAAGAAATGCTCAATATTCTTAGCCATCAGAGAAATGCAAATAAAAACAACTCTGAGATTCCATTTTACACCNCATAGCAGCTTTGTTTGTCATAGCCAAAACCTGGAAACAACCTAAATGCCCCTCAGCCGAAGAATGGATAAGGAAAATGTGGTGCATTTACACAATAGAGTACTACTCAACAGTAAAAAAAAAGACATCTTGAAATTTGTAGGCAAATAGATGGATCTAGAAAACACCATATTGAGTGAGGTAACCCAGAAAGACAATATTATATGTACTCACTCATAAATGGCTTTTAGACATAAATCAAAAATGCAGCCTATAATTCAAAATTCCAGAGAACTTAGAGAACAAAGAGGACCCTAAGAGAGACATACATGGATCTCATCTACATGCGAAGTAGAAAAAGACAAGATCTGAATAAATTGGGAGCATGGGGACCATGGGAGAGGGTAGGAGGGTGGGGAGCGGAAGGGAGGGCAGTGGAGAAAAAAGTATAGCTCAATAAAAACAATTTAAAAATTTGAAATATAATAGAGTCTAGGTATTCTCTAAGTCAATTTTGTTTCTTTGCTTTTCTTCCTGGCTATGTGCTTATTGTATTTTCTAAGTTTTTTAATTGAATGAGAGATAGCTTTTGTAGAAATGTAAAGACTTAAGTCAAAAAGCCTTTTGAAATTGGTATGTTTGTTCTTTGGCTGAATTCTTAATGTGGGGGATGTTGTCAATTTAGTCAGTATTTTAGATTGCTTGGAGATTTGTTATTGCCGTCAGACGCAGTCTTTCATTCACAGATTGCTTTGCCTGTTCACAAAGCACGTTGCCAGAGAGTCATTCTCAGTGTTCCAGAGTTTCCTGCAGATTTCACCGATCTCAGCAAGCATGCTCTTTGCAGTGTTGGACTGTTACAGTTCTCTGTTCAGTGCTTATCTTGTGGCAGCAGACTTGTTTCTTTGTTCTAGCTTTATTTGCATTCAGATCTTGCATCTGGTTCTTAGAGACAGATGGACTTTTAGCTGTTCTGTCCCTCCTGCCCCGGCAGCCAGACTCGGCCTTTTCTCTATGGAAGTCCTTAGGTAGAAGTTTTCTGTCTGTCCCACAGATGGCAGACTTTCACTTTGTATGAACGCAGACTACCAGCCCCAGAAGATTTTTCTGCCCCTGTTCTAAGGACAGATGAACTTTGATTTTACTCTTTCCCGAGAAGTCAGGTTCATCACCCAGTTCTTGAAGGTGGAAAATGCTTTTCTTCTTTCTTTCTTGTGGCTGACAAGTGTTTCTTTTTCTCCTGTCCCAAAGACCTTGGAGTTTATAGCATGCACTGCTTGGAGGGAAACACTAATTGTTCTACAATCCTCTTACTCTTCCTCAGTTATACTCAATGAGGTCCTTCAGAGAAAAGTGATGTGTGTGAGTTTGAAGACTATTGTCTATACTGCTCTTTCATTGGTATTTAGCCTTCCAAGAATTCATTAGCAAATTAGCTAATTGTGTCACAACATTTCTCTGCTTTGGCTATTACTTCTCTGTTCTCCTAAAGTTGAAACTTCATGTATCTTGTCTTTCCTTGAATAGCATACTTATAATTTAATTGCTCTGCTTTTTTTTCTCTTTTTGCAATGTTAACTCTCAGAACGACTCTATGGTTTTATAAAATAGCTGCCTTCTCACTGATAGGTTGGCTATGATGCCTTAAGTTACGGGTCTGACAGGATGGCTCAGTGGGTGAAGGTGCTGCCCCCAAGGCTGATGATTCAAGTTCAGTCCCTTAGAGCCTACCTGATGAAAAATGACTTGCACAGTTTATTCTCTGATTTTCAGTAATGTTCGGTGCATATCCTCTACAATAAATAAAATAATACAATAAAAGTATCTATTTGAGGGGCAAAGAAGCAATTCAGTGGATAAGAACTTAAGAGCACAGGAGTTCAGTTCCCAGTGCCTACACATTAGGCAGCTCACAACTGCCTGTACTTTCAGCTACAGGGGAACCTGACTCCCTCTTATGGCATCTGTTGGTTTCCTCACACAAGTGACACACATATTCAGACTCACACTTATACGCTCACATACACAAGGATAAAAACGAAACCTTAAATAAGAGCGTGTCTACTTCTAGCTTTTTGAGGAATTTCCATACCGATTTTTATATTGGCTACACTGGTTTGCACTCCCACCAACAGGGACTAAGTGATTATGTTGCCAACATCCAAGCTATCATCTGTAGTCATTTATTTTTGCTGCTGTTGTTATTTTGTTTTTGTTTTTTTTTATTTGTTTTATTTTTTCTCATCTTAACCATTCCAGCTTGGGTCAGATTAAATCTCAGAGTTGTTGTAATTTGCAGTTTCTTATGGATAGGCGTGTTGAACATTTTTTTTAAAAAGTTTCTCAGCTCTTTGGTTTTCATCTTTTGAGAACTGTTTACTTCCATTCTTTTGTATGTTTGAGTTTTTTAGCTTATTGTATATTCTAGATACTAGCCTTCTGTAAGATGTATAGCTGGTGAAGATTTTATTATGTTATGCAGATTTCCTCTTTCTTGAAAGATAATGTCTCCCAGTACAGGGACTAATTTTATGAGTTCCTGTTTATTAATTGTTGGTCTAATTGGCTGTGCTTTTTGGGTCCAGTTCAGAAAGTCCATTCTTGTTACAATGAGTTCCAATATATTCCTTACTTTCTCCTCTATCAGAATTACAATTTCAGGTCTCATGCTAATGTCCTTAATTCATTTGGAACTGGGTTTAATACAGCATATAAAGTAAGAATCAAGTTTCATTCTTCTACATTGTGTTTGACCAGTACCATTTATTGAAGGAGTTGTCTTTTCCTCAAGCATGTTCTTTTGGCTGCTGAAATAACTATAGAAATCAGTGTGGAGCTTTCTCAAAAAGCTGGTAATAGACATAGTACTTGGTTCATCTACACTACCCTTCGCCATATATCTAAAGGACTCTGCATCCTACTATAGAGTCTCTGCTCATCCATGTTCATTCTTGTTGTATCACAGTAGCCAGGAAATAAAAACAGCATAGATGTCCATCAGTTGAGGAATGAATAATAAAAATGTGGTATGCTTAAAAATGGAATATTATTCTACCATTAATAAAAGCAAAATTATGAAATTCATAGTTAAAAGGCGGGAGTTGGAAACAATCATTCGGAATGAGGTTGCCCATATCTGGAAAGACAAATGTCTTGTTTTCTCTCATTTTTGGATGTTAGCTCTGAACCCTTCTGGACATGGTAATGACTGCTGGGTATACACGCTCAAACCTCACATGGAAAACCAAGCACTTTCTGAATTTGAGCCAGCTTCACAGGATGAAACACATACCTTGTACCATTGTCAGATCATCATCCTGTGATTAGACAAGTCCTAAGCCCTAATGGAGAAACTATAGTTACCATACTGCTAAATGAACACAGTTTAAGTCAACTTTGACTACTTATTGTTGTACCCATAGATTAATGCATCTCCCAGTTCTCATCAAAAAGTCCTATAAGATGAAGAGACACACAAAGAGACAAGATACAGAGAATAAAAGACTGCAGAATGGTCAGTCCTGAATGGAGCAACTATGTCATATCCCCTCCCTTCAAGGCTTATTGTGGAAAGGGAGTTAGAAAGAGCCAAAGCGGTGGATGATTACAGGGAAACTCGGTGTCTTCTGGACAGAACAGGTCAGCTACACTTAGGAGCTCAGAGTGGTTTTGGCAGCATGTACAAAGCCCATGGAAGCTCAAGTCAGACTAAATCCCACCACGGAGAGGAGAGGTGGTATTAAGTCCCATCTCTGCTTGAAGAACTATTTATATGGAAAGGCATACACCCAAGAATATATTGTAATTGCTAGTTTGACTTAATGTATATAAACAACAAACAACTAGAACAGAAATTTGGGTAGATAGCTAAGAGGGGTAGATATGATGAAAACACAAGACATGAAATTCCCAAAGATCTACTAATTTTTAAGCATGCATTTGAAGGGACTGCCTGCTTTGATTTAGCATTACATTTGTGAGATTCATCTTAATTGTTAATGTAGCTATGTTGTTTTGATTAACCTACACTATTTTATTATGTGACTATACCTCAATCTATTCTATTGTTGATGAATGTATATACTAATTTCTGACTTAATGGTACAATAACTAATGCTAACATATATACATATGCATATATATATATATATATTTAACAAACCCTGAAACATATATAGTTCTAAGAGATAAATTGTTGCTTATATATAGTTAAATACATTTCACCTTTAGTAGATAATCCTACACCCTTTTCTAAAAGTGTTCTGGAAATTTTGTGTTTACTTCCTTGTGATACAAACCTGTTAATATTTGCTGAAATTTTACATAAATCACTAATTATGTGTAGCATGAATAATCAAAACCCAGAGACAGGTGTAGGGGTTAAAGCTGAAGATCAGAGAAGCAGAACAGTCAGCCACTAGAGAGACTTTTTACCTCTACCAATGCTCAGACCAAAGAGGCTATCCTCAGTCTGCCTAGACTGTACTGTGTCTCCATCAGACCTCAGACTCCACACTTCAATGTCTCTTCCCCTTTATATTTCTCTCTCCGCCCAGCCATATTGCTCCGGTCTCCACCTCCGTAGTACTGGAATTAAAGGTGTGTGACTCCCAAACCCTTGTATTAAAGGTGTGAGCTGCCACCACCACCTGGATCTGTTTCTGGATCAATCTTATGTAGCCCGGGGTAGCCTTGAACTCACAGAGATCTGTCTGCCTCTGTCTCCTGAGTCCTGGGATTAAAGGTGTGGGCCACCACTCCCTGGCCTCTTGTGGCTTAGCTTTGCACTCTGATCTTTAGGGAAGCTTTATTCATTAAAAGACAAATAAGATATCACTGCAATTATGTATAGTAAGCATATTGAAAAGAGAATATTTTAGAAGTGTTTAATTTGGTGATTTTCTAAGTGGATACAGTCTTTCAATTACCATAAAGATAAAAATGTACATTATCAGTAATCTCAATTATTTTGAATTTTTACATGAAACATTACTTACATGATATTAAGTAATAACTTACATATAGAATCATCACTTTTATATACAACCAAATTAGTAATTTAAAAAATCCTAAGATGAACCAAGGCCCAGATTGCTTGAATGGTATATTTATCTAAAATTTAAAGATGAATTATTATTTATTCTTCACAAATATGTTCCAAAATGTAGAAGACAAAGGTATAACTTACAGCTCATTCTTAAAGTCAAAATTTAATTTAATTCTAAAGATAGTCAAAGAAATAATTTAAAATGCTATAAGCCTTTTTATCATATATGAAATTTTAAAAATTAGGAAATGAAAGAGTCCTCCATTGGAAAAAAAGTAAAGTTTTTCCATAAGTGATGTAATTTTTTGTGTAAACCAGGGTTCCTCTATGTTTGAATTGATAAAAATGTTAAATACGTTTGTATAGTAAGAACTGAATCTACAAAACATCTTACATTTCTTTAAACTATTAATAACCAGTACAAAATGAAATTGAGAAGATAATTTGAACTATTAGAGTATCAACACATTGATTATTTTATATGTTGAAAGCCTATTCATTAATATGCCTGTATTTGGAAAGAAGGCCCATGCACACACACCAAGAAAATGATGGCATGTGAGTCCAATGGCAGCCATTTTTAAGCCTGGAAGAGAGTTTCCAGGAACAGACTGTGCTAAATTCTTGATCTCAGACCACCATATAAAAGAAGAGTGAGAAATATACTCCTGTTGCTTAAGCCACCTAATTTATAGTATTTTCTTATGAGAGTCCAAGCTAGGACATTCATCAAAATGATAAATGGCTTCAGTGAAGTACTCTAAATAATATCTTAATTAATAATGAACTACTGAATCTTTCACCGTAAGAAACAAAACAAGGAAAGAATAGTGTTTTAAAATATAAACTACTAAGACAAATGCATAATCACATGCAAAATCAAATAAAAATAAAAGGGAAATGTCTCTGACTTATACTACATATAAAAATTGACAGAAATTATACACCAACTTTAAGAGCAGAAGCATAAAAACCCTTGGAAGCCTAAGAGAGTCAAATAAACAATGGTTTCTTGAAAACGGTTTCATTTCAAAAGCACAAGCTAAACCTAAAGCTTGCATGTCATCAATATTTAAAAAATATACTATAAACACCAACACCAGTACAGCAGGAAACTAACCCACAGACTGGAGAGAAGTTTGATAATCATATATCTGATAAAGGACTTGAATGTAGCCATTAGACATTAGGAACACTTAGAATCTAGACACAAATAACTAAAGTACCCAACTGACAAAAGGAGAACAGATTTAAACTATCATTTTTCCCACAAGGCTATGCAACTGGACAGGAAGAGGAAAGATGCCCAACATCATTAGCATCAGGGACTTCAGCTCAAAACCATAATGAACAAGATGAGGTGGTTCATACCTACAACCTCAGCACTTGGGAGGCTGGGGCCTAAGAAGTCACATGTACATGACCAACCTTGGCCATATTTTATGAGCTTATCGCAAGCAAGCATGCAACCAATCAAGCATGAATGGATGTAAGTTTATACCTTCCAAGACTGCTGTAATCAAAATGTCTTGCTTAGCATTGAAAAGTGGGAAAATGTGAAATCTTACATTTTGCTTCTGGGAATGTAAAATGGTGTAGCCATTCTGGAAAACAGTTTGACACTTGTTCAAAAACTTTGGTATAATAACATTTGCCTTGGTAATTTTACCCCCCCATTATATTGAGAAATAAATCAAGACTCATGTCTACCAAAGAATCTATTCAAGTCAGGAATGTTCACAGCATGTTGTGCTTAGTCAGTTTCCCACTCCTGTAACTGAAAACTTGAGATAATTTGTGGGAAGTTTTATTTTGGGTTCACAGTTTTGGAAGTTTCCGTCCATTGTTGCTCTATTTCTTTGAGGCTTGTGGTAAAGCAGCTTATAATTTTAGGGACCATATTAGGGAATACAGATGCTCAGTTCATGTGTAGGATATAAGAGGAAAAGGAATTGGGGGGTCTTAGTATCTCCTTCAATGACATGCTCTCAATGGCTAGAAGATCTCCTAGGCTGTACCTCTTAAAGGTTCTACCACTTTTCAACTTTAAAGAGTCAAGTGTGGTGGCTCATGGCTTTAACCCCAACACTTGGGAAGCAGAGGCAGACAGATATCTGTGGAGTTTAAGGCCAGGCTGCTCTACATAAAGAATTCCAGGTCAGCCAGAGTTATATAGTGAGACTGTATCTCAAAAAATACAAAGACAAGGCAACAAAGTAACAGTAAAAGAAACTTTATCAAAGGGATTGGAGAGGATATTTATTAACCGATATATAGCTATTGCTAAACATATTCACAAAGAAATAGCATCCATATATTATTAACTAATGTTGGCAAAGTGTGGTTGTACATTTGCAACCAAGGTGAAGTTGCTGTTGCTAGGGTTTTGTCGGCAGAATTTGGTAGCATTTATCATGCATGTAGCTTCTATAGATTGTATTCTCTGTCAGAGAGTAGTAAGAAATACTATTTCCTCCATAGGGCAGTATAAATGTGTTAAACAGAGAGGTGGCCTTACATCTTCCAGCTGATATGAATAGAAGACATTCTTCTTGTCTTGGTAATGTAATGCCAACCAACCTATCCCTGAGTAATACTCCTGAGCAGTGACCTTGAAGCAGAACTAGTCACACCACTGTATCTCACTATGTTCTCTTTCCTTTTTCCTAATGGCGTTTTCCAATAATGAGATGAGCTCCCAATCTACAGTGTGACCATAAGACAATGTGAGTTATTCATCTATTCTACCACTTCTGGTGGTCATGCTGTTCAGTAGAAAGGGAAATAATGAAAGGATGAGAGTCAGTTTTCCACATCCACCAGAAAGATGTCACTCAGTGAAAGAGGAAGCTTAACTTTCTAGTTGTCCATAATAAAGTTGTGTGAGTTACTATCTTGCTTTTGCTGGGGAGATAGATAATGGTGGGGCTCAGAAGGTAGCTAATATTTGACATCCACTGGGCCCTACACATACACTTCAACAAAGGGATTCCTTATTAAGAAGTAGGTGAAATGAGATAGAGAGTTCATAATGTTCTTGTATCCAGAAATCTCTTTCATTATAAGGATATAATAATAGTGATGATGATAAAATTACATATAGTAATGGTAATAAGTTCTGAAATTTACAAAAGACAAACAGCAAATATTAAAATTAAGGTAAAGAAAATGTTAGAATTTTCTCATAAAAATTTTAAAGCAATCCTCATGAAACTGGTTTAAGAAAGCAGTACATATTCTTTATAAACAAAAATTTAAAAAATCTCAGGAAAGAGGAAAAAGTCATTTACGAAAATCTTGTGGGTTGTGCTGGATGGCAGAGTGTGGATTACAGAAAGAGAAAACAGTTAACGAAAATAAATCAATGAAGCTTACTGATCTGGAAAGCAGAGAGAAAATAGACTTTACAGATATAATCATCAAAACGCAGCTCAGGGTCTTCTGCTCCTGGGGATGTGGAGTAGAGGTTTATTTCCTCTATTAGTCTTAGTAAGAACAGCTAACCTGCTTAGGTATCATTTTAAACAAAATTAGAAAGACTCTGAAAGATAGAGTGTAGAATGAAACAGACTAGCATAGGAACCCATGGGACACAGTATACTTTATGCTCCACAAGCTCAAGAAGGCAGCAAGTGGGAAATCAAAATGTATTCAGACCAAACAGAATAATACCCAATGGGAAGAGCATTATGAAGTACCAGTGACTGACCAAATAGGTGCCAAAATGGTACACTCTGTCTAGGAAAAATTAGTTTCTTAAAAGAAATTTCAATTCATACTAATCAAATGATTTTGAAATTTATACTTGTGCATTTATCCCAGAGAAATGGAACTTTGTGTTAATTTAAACCTGCACTATATATATGTGTGTAGTGATTGGGGAGCCTGGGCCTGCTTTTAGTCCCACCTGGCTCCTGCACGACTAGCTTATACCCCGAAATAACAACACACAAATTGTATNTTCTTTATTAACCAATGAAAGTAACACATAAGACAGATGACCCTCCTACATCATATATATTTCACATCTTTATCCTAAGTGCCCCAAATAAGAAACAGGTGCTCTTCTAGGTGCTCTTGTAGGTGCTATTCAACTCCTGTTGGCTAAACCAACTCTGTCATATCCATAAATCTGAGCATTATTTATTAGCACAAATGAATGAGCTATTGAGACTCACAGCAACTTGGGTCAGAGAGTTTTGTTGAATTGAAACAGTTTTCACTGCTTAAATACTATATGATTTCATTCATATAGCATTCTTAAAATGATACCACAGTGAATTTGGAAAAGTTCAGTAGTTGATAAAGATTAAGGAGCGTTAGTGGCAGGAGGAAAATGGCTAGGAATTCCTTGGGTGAAGTAATTTTTTCCGTGCCTTGTCTGTATTGTGCAATAATTTTTTTTTACAATGTGCTGCTTACTATTGGAAAAAATAGGGTCAAAAGTACATGATGTCTCTATTATTATTATTTCTAGTAACTTTCTGGGAATATATAATTATCTTAAATCAAAATTTAATAGTAAAATGATAGTCTTGAAATATTTTTTATGTTCCCTTTCCTTTAAAAAGCTAAAAAGAAAATCCCATCGATTTAAGGAGATTTAAGAAAATCACAAGCCTACTTTAAAAAAACAATATTGAGAAGTATTGAACACTTACTGTGTCTTATAGTAATGAATGACTTTGAAATACGATGATGATTTAGAATATGTTTATTTTAGAAATATACATATAAATATTACTTGAGTGATATTGTGTCTGGGTTTGTCTTCCAGTAAGTGTATGGGCAAAGTTCAGCGCTATCTCCTGAGAGAGTCTACTAGGTAGTGATGAACACTGTGTATAGGTCTGTGAATGCAATAGAATGTTACCCTCATGGGCATGCTACTATATGCAAAGAAGACAATTTAAAGATGGAATTGAGAAAAATACAGATATTATGGAAAGCAGTAAGGATTTCCTCAGTTCTTTGTGGTATAAAATCAGTTACAATCCAGTCATTTCACTTCTGATTATATATGCAAAGGAAATGAATATCAGCCTATATACAAATGTAGATTTTTCAGCCCAGTTACTCAGTCATCCACTTGAAATTGGATTGCCACCCCTAAAACTTGCCTAATGAAAATCGTGGAGCTTTTCTTGTTTGTAAGTATACGAGACCTCTGTCCAGTGTGGCTATGAGAAAGCATATACTGGCACTGAATCAAAAGTTTCACTTTTAATTCTGCCTGAACCACCAGTTTCTCTACTCATATCAAGGCTGCTGTGAGAAAACACNCTAGAGCTCTTGACATATCTTAACTTCAACCCTTATGTGTGTTTCACAGGAAAATTTTAAGAGGTCTAGAATGACATGCAAACAACAGCAACTGTGGGCATTGACCACATAATTATTGCCTATGAAGCTCCCAGTGGAGCTGGGAGGAGCATCTGGAGCAATTAAGTTAATAATGTGAACTTCAGGGATCACCATTCATCATGCAAGAAAATTTAAATCACAATGCTTCAGGTGCCAGATTTATGTTAGCAAAACAAATCACCCAGCTGTAAACATCTCTGCAAACATGTTCAGGAGAGTGAGGTGGGTCTCCTTGGAGGACTATTATGGTAGTTATTTGAAGGTAATATATGACTACGACAAAAACCCAGAAGCCTCATGGAGAAAGCAATCATCAGTTCAGGGCTACAGTGAAGCTATAAATATTTCATAACACTGTGCTGTGTCTAAAAAAATGACTTGGCTTTCCAGTACCCAGCCTCCCTTCTTATGTAACTTCCTCAATGTAAGTGTTCAGACATTTTCTAAATGGTTGAGGCATTTCATAAAAACTAGAACTATCTGAAATCTCCTGAAACAGAAAGCTTCAATCTCTGATTTTTTAACCCATGTAAATCCATATGTGATTTAGTTACATGACCATGAAAAATGAAAACGGTTTTTATTAAAAGAAAATGAATGTATAATAGTTTCTTTTCTCATTGCTGTGATCAAATATGTGATACAGAGTAACTCAAGTGAGTAAGGACTACGGCAGCTCACCTTTTAAAGCTACAGTCAGTCCATCATGGTGGGGAAGTCATTGGAGCAGGAGTTGGAAGCAGCTGATTACACTGCATCAGCAGTCAGGAAGCAGAGAGAGATGAATGCTGATGCTCAGCTCACATTCTCATTTCTAGGTAGCTGGTAATCCCAGAACACAGAGTGGTGCATACAGTCAGGGTGGGCCTTTCTACTTCAATTAATCTAATATGGAAACTCACACATTCCCTCCAAAGATTTCTCTCTTACGTAATTATAGAGCTCATCAAGTTGGCAGTTAAGATTAACCATCATGGAGAAGAAAACAAAACCTATAATAACCACATTTATGTGGTACCCAGGATTGATTCTAAGGCATCCCGCATGCTAGAAATGGGATTTCAATGGAATGATATCCATATCCCCAGGCACCTGTTTGTTTTCTATCTTGAAACAGGGTCTCACTAGACTTGGAAGGTTGTCCTCAAACTCTTGTAGCTTAGACTGACGACAAACTGGCAATCCTTCTACCTCCTGAGTAACTAGGATAACAGGTGTATGCCCTCAGGCTCACTTATATCTTCCTCTTGAAAGAATTTCTGAACATTTAGCTCTTTCAGAAAAGAATGTGAAGGTATGATTTGCTCCAGACTTGAGAGATACCTTTTTTTTTAAATCCAATTAGCCACTTTTGGAAAGGGTGGTCTTGCTCAGTATTGAGATGCCCAGAATATGCAAGTCTTCTAATGACACTTGACTGTCTTCCCCTATCTTTAGACATACAAATAATAAGCCTTTACTGTAGGCTTATGCTCCATATGTTATTTCTACACTACAGAAGTCTAGACATGATAAAGAATGCTTAAGGGCATGAGTATATTAAATTGTATTAAAGAGTATTTTATTTTGTCAAGCATTTATTGAGTTTCTACAAGGAATAGGATACTGTGGTAGGTACTAAGTGGACAGAGTCACAATTCAAGGGTTCATGAGACAGTAGAGGAGGTAAACATGTAAAATGGTGCTTGTTACACACAACCAGAGGCATTATTACAGTCTGATTAAATGCAATATGTTATCTGGACACAGGAGATAGAAGAGCGAGTCACAGAAGCAATGATGTGTTTTATGAACTATGCCAAATGTTGTCATATAGTTTAATGTTGGCCAGGGAAAAGAGGATGAGAAAGTTAATTTTGCAACAGGCAAGGAGGCTTGGAATAAACTAATGTGTTCCAAAATAATAATGAGTTTTGTTTTCCCAACAAGTAGCATAAGATACATAAAGAGAAAGAGGAATATTTTAAAAGTGAACAGAGAGAAGATGGTGTGAATAGAGCACATGAGTAGAGAGCATCTCAAGATAAGGACTATACAAAGCACACTAAGAATGTTTGTCATTAAAACAATGGGGAGTAAATGACAAACTTAAAACATGAGTGCTACAAATCTGACCCCTATTTTATAAGAAAGGCTTTGAACACAGTGGCAGCAACAAGATGTCCAGAGTAAAAATGACGAGGCTTGCCAGAGAGCTGCATTACCACTACAGATCAGAGTTCATAAGAATCTGAACTACAATAGCAATCACAATGGAAGAGCTAATGATTGTATTTGTTGACTGGTACTTTGAGTAGTTACACATTTTTTTTCCTTTAGTCTTTCAGTGTGGAACACAATCACTAGCACTTTGATATGTATTTCCTGATGACTATGTTGGTAACTCACATGTTGTACTTTTGTTTTATTTTCGACGAGTTTTGAAAATTAATCAGATATAATGCATGTAAGCCCCTGACTTAGTATGTGATTTTCAAATGTTTTCTTTCAGGCTTTATCTCATTGATTTCTTTTTCTCTTCACAAAGTCATTTAAAGAGATTTAATCGATTTTGCCAATGTCAAATCCATCAGTTACTTTTAGAAATGATTTGGATTTAGTACCACACCCAAGAAATTACCTGATTTAAGCTCACAATTATTTTCTTCCATACTTTGTTTAATGGTTCTAAGGTTTTCTTTTAGGTCTGTAATTGATTTTAAGTTATTTTGTGAATATTGTGTGAGGTTCTTTTTTCTTTATTCCTTTAATGTTTTGCATATGTGTGTGTTGTTGGTACTATACCAATTGTCAAAAAGATCATCCTACTAGCATTGCTGTTTTGTTTGTCAAACATCATCAACTGTTCGTATATGCATAAGTTTATTTCTCAGCCATTTATTTTATTTGACTGATTAATTTGGCTAGCTATATGCCGACACTGTTCTGTATTGCTTAATATAGATTTATTATAAACCTTTTTATCTGATAGTATCTTACAACAACTTTCTTCTTTCTTTTTTTGGAAAGTTAAAAATTCCTTAATTTTTTTTATTCCTTTTACCACTACCACAATTTACAGGACAATATACCTGATGTAATGAAAAGAAAAGAAAGACAAAGCTAAAACAGATAAAAGACCTCAGGAATGTACATCTAATTGACACTACATTGCATTAATCAATAGCTGCACTTTTTGCAAACTGTGGCTCTGACAGTTCTGAACAAGAGGGTCCTCCTGTTTAAGCTACGGGAACTTTTCTGACTATGGATCATCACTCCTTCTGTGGTGGATTTTTACAGTTCCTCTAATGCATTTAGGATGACTATCTCAAAGTAACCTGCAGCTTTCTTGACAACTCCTCGCTCTCTCTCCTGCTAAGAACCGTAGCAATTTCCTGCTGTTTTTTAAAACCTGCTACCATATCCACCACTTCCACCACCTGATCCATAGCCACCACCACAGGAACTGCCTGAGCTTCTTCCACCAAAACTGCCCCCTTTCGTGGGTCCATAATTTGATTGCTGTTGCCCACTATAATTCCAGAGTCATTGTAGTTCCCAGCACCATAGTTACCAAAATTTCCTCCTTCATTGTAACTGTCATATCCTCCTCCACCACCACGTGGTATAGGTGGTGGAACCAAAGGTATCGGACCAGGTGGTGGTGGTTAGCCTCTTTTATTGCTGTAACCAGGACCACCACCATAGTTGCCACCATCACCTCCAAATCCGTTATATCCATGATCACCACCTCCATAACTACCTCTGCTGCTACCATCTCCAACACCATAGCCTCCTCTTCTACCAAAGCTTCCACCACGACCAAAATTACCTCCACCATCTCCAAAGTTCCCTCCACGACCCATAAAATTGCCAGATCCACCTCCACAGCCTCTCTGTGATCCAGCAGACTGCATCTCTTGTTTAGAAAGGGCCCTTTTCACTTCACAATTATGCCCATTAATAGTGTGGTATTTCTGAACAACAATTTTATCAACTGTGTCATGGTCATCAAAAGTCACAAAAGCAAATCCTCTCTTTTTCCTACTCTGCCTGTCTTACATAACTTCCATGGTTTCAATCTTGCCATCCTTTTCAAAGTAGTCTCTCAGGTTATACTCTTCTGTATCCTCTTTAATACCACCAACAAAGATTTTCTTCGCTGTTAAATGGGCACCAGGCTTTACAGAATCCTTTCTAGAAATGGCTCTCTTTGGTTCCATCACATGCCCATCAACTTTGTATGGCCCAGCAGACATTGCAGCATCCACCTCTTCAACACAAGAGTAGATCACAAAACCAAAGCCCCTGGAACATTTTGTTTGGGGATCTCTCATTACCACACAGTCTGTAAGTGTGCCTCATTTCTCAAAATGTTCTCTTAAGCTATCATCTGTGGTTTCAAAGCTCAGATCACCAATAAACAGTTTCTTCAACTATTCTAGTTCCTATGGATCATGGCCCTCCATTTTGAGACCAGACTCGCCTCTTCCAACTCGAGTTCAATATGGAACTGAGAGGCAACTTTATTCTTTTGAAAGTCATTTTGGCTAGCCAAATCTTCTGTATTTCCATATGAATTTTATTGTCAGCTTATCCTAGCTAAAAAACATGTTTAGTAGGTTGATCCTGAATTCACTGAGAAACCGCCACACTGATTTTCAAAGTGGTTCCACAAGTTTGCATTCCCACCAACAATGGATGAGTGTTCCCCTTACTCCACATCCTCTCCAGCATAGGCTATCATTGGTATTTTTGATTTTAGCCATTGTGACAGGTGTAATATGGTATCTCAAAGATGTTTTGATTTGCATTTCCCTGATGGCTAAGGAGGTTGAACATGACCTTGAGTGTCTTTTGACCATTTGAAATTTTTCTGTTGAGAATTCTCTGTTCAGTTCAGTGCCCCATTTTTTAATTGGGTT
>LOEQ01002964.1:118641-129755 GCA_001685075.1 Bramus lutescens | reverse complement strand
AAGAGCCGGAAATTTTTAATAAAAAATAAGATAAAAAAGAAAAAAACAAACAATCCAACCAAACTGTAACAAAATAAAGCACAAACACAAAACCAACAAACCAAAAAAAAAAATCAAACTGAAACAAAACAAAACAAAAAAAACCCAAACAATCAAACAATCAAAAACTTCGTGGATTTTATTATTTGGTGACTATGAGATCTGCCCTGGAGTATTTCACATACCCAGTTTGCTTCCACTACTTGAGGACTGGATTATGTGATGGTTTATGAAGATGTATTACTTTGAGGATATGGAAGAGAAGGAGGGAATTGGAGAGGAAATAGATTGAGATGGAGAAGAACATCAGACTAAGAAGCAAGCAAGGTGGATGTTTCCACTTTGGGGCTGAAATGTGTTCCAGCTTTGGCTAGTGTCCCTTTAACTCTGCTTTTATAAGAGGGAATTTAATAAATGTAGATTTGTAAATTGTGTATCCAAAGGATTTAGAAATATGCATGTTCACAAGATTATTAAAATCACAGAGCATGGGGAGGGAAAGGAAATATTCATTTTTACATTGTTAGAAGTAATAAAGATCATCAGAGATGAAAAAAATGTTTAGGAGGCCTTTGCCTCAGATCTATATTTGAATCTTGGATGAAATAACCACTTACTAATATTGACTATTTTGATCTATTAACACAGAATATCTTTATATTTCAATAATTATTTTAAAAATTATTTCATTGGTGTTATATAGATTTCTACATAAAGCTCTTGCATACATTTTTTAAGTATTTCTACCTGTAGTGGTTTGAGTGAGAAATGTTCCTCATAGGCTCTTCTGAATATTTGGTCACCAATTGGCACTTTATAAGAAGGCTATGTAACCAGTACAAGGTAGATTCATGCTGGAGGAGATATTTTCGCTGGGCTGTGCACTGAAAGTTTATACCTTTACCTGCTTATAGTTCTCTTCCTTTGCTTCTTGCATATGAATGAAGACGTGATCAGTCAACTTTTTTCTTATGCTGTCATTATTTTGAAGACTGATGCCATGCCTTCCATTCTGTGATGGATTCTGCACTTTTGGAACCCCTTCCTTCTATATTTTTCTTTACTTGGGGTATTTTATCACATTAATAGAAAAATAATACAATATCCAGTACTCAGATGCTTTACAATAATGGTCTCATCACAATTAATATTCTGCTAATTTCAAATATTAATGTTCAGTTTAACTGTTGGAATATAGTTGTCTTTGCATGTTCTCCTTCTGCCTGATTAAATTCTGCAATTCTGCTAAATTTGCATGTAAATTCTCAGAATTTTATGTTTATTGGATTTCCCATATATAAAATCATGGCATCTCTAAGTGAAGATAGTTTTATTTCTTCATTTTCTAATGCTTATATTTTTGCCTAATTTTTTAACTTGTTGCAGTATTTATTACTTTGATCTTTAAGCAAAAATTTGGACCTTTATCTGGGTCACTAATGAAGTTTTAAGAATTTACTTAGTGAGTGGCGAGATTGGTTATTCAAAGAGAGTCCAATATTGCTTGAAGGAATTTGTATTTCTGGGGATGGGATCACAGTAAATTCATAAATGCTCTCTAGGGAAACAGACGTTGAAGAGAGAACACTGACAAAGCTTTGAGAAAGTCATGTACTTAGAAAGTAATGCTGCATTTCTAAGTTCATAGTTGATACTGCAGACCATCTATTATCCTATCTACTGCCAAGAATAACCTAGAGAAGTTGGTGTTAATAGCTCCTTTATATATAGGAAATTGGAATTGACAAAGCAGAATGTTTGACCAAAATTTACCTGGTCAAATGAGTACTTACTTATTTGAATTTTATTTAGAGACACTGATTCATAAGTCAAGAATGCATGGACGGGCCTGTTCCAGAAGTGCTGTGACCATTTTACATGGTAGTTTTATATATTGTCCTATTGGATGCGATGATTGCAATAAAAGTTTCAGGCAAGCTGTGGGCTTGCTTTTATGTAATCAACTGCATGCCAGGGACTTGTACTTCACTGACATATTGCCCCTTTAAACATGACACTGAGAGTACTCAGTTCTTTGATAGCTGAGCAGATAAATGATTTCTACTAAGTTATTTCTCTGCCCTGCCACCCAATGGTTCTGACTACACAGAAAGTTCAGGGGCACAGAAATGTTTCTGATGCATGAAGCTTTCAAACAGATTCTACAGACCCCAGGGTTGGACTTGATCTTTCTAACAGGCATAGAAAATTTCCCAGTTAGTGTGTTCCAGTTCCAGTCAGGAAAACGCTAGATGCCCCCTGGGTGAGTTTGTATGTGACTGATGTCTTTGCTCCAGTGATACTGGTTTCATATTATAGTCCAAGTGTCTCTTTTTAACAAAAGCTTTTAAAAATGCCACCTCTTTTGTGTTATGAATGCCTTTTGTACCGTTATGATAGCACTTCTTACTGATTTATAACCACAGCACTTATGTTTTATGCCTTCTACTGAGCTCACCCCTATTAGGCTGTTTGCAACCAAAGGACAATATCTCCATGTAATAATTGATAATTCTATCATCAGTGTTCAGAACAAGGCTTGCAACTCAAATGTTCAATGAATAAATATTTGTTTATTAGAATTAAATAGGCTATTGTTTTCTCATTTCTATATGTGTAGTAACAAAACTCATTTTATTATTTTCATTATTAGACTTATTTTACAATTAGAAAGGAAGAGGATAGAATGAGAGTGGGATGCTGGAAACCTCTTGGCTATGGCTTGAGCAACCTGCTAAGAAGGTATAAAGTAGTTGTTCTTGTTTCTCAAGTTGAGCTGTCTTTTGTGGTGACATACTCCTCATAGCTCACTAGATAATCCAAAGTACGCTTTATTGCCACAGTAGAGAATACAGAGTTTCTTGGAAACTTAGAAAACCTGTAGTCTATACAAATGATAATAAATTAACAAAATAAGAAAAAGACTCCCATAAATACAGATGTTGTAATATAAAATATATGAACAAGAGGCTATGTTACAGGTTTCATGAGGCAGAAGAGGGGTGCTTTGGAGATGACCTAAATGAAGATCTGAAATTCATCATGAGATCTGAATGATCAGATTTAAAAAATGAGAACAACTAAATGCAAAAAGAATGCTTTGGGCAGGGGAGGCAGTAAGCACAAATATACTGAGGTGAGAGAAAACTGTTTCCATCGGCAAGGAACAGAAAAGAGACTAGGGTGGGTGAAATAAAAAGAAGAGAGATTTAAGATGGTATTGGGAAATTGGCAAGTGCCAGAGACTAGAAGGCAATGTGATTCATAAAAAGCATTGATGTTATACCCCGATTATGGTAAATAGCCGTTGACTGAGTTTAAGCAGAAGAATGGTGTGATCTTATTTACATCTTAAAATTAAGTACATTATGGTTATTAGCCTCTTGAGTCTGAAGCTTGAGTCAAAGGCAAAATACCAGCTAAGTTTTGCTGAGAGATGATGGTAAATTGGATTATTCTCATGGTAGAAACACAAAACATATGTTTTAAGGATACAAGGATAAATTTTGATGGTAGCTTAAAGAAATTTCTCACAGATTGTATATAATCATTAAGGGTGTCTGAGTATACTTAGCATACTGAGCAACTGGGGGAATAATAGTGTCATTTATTGAGCTATGAATGGCTCAGAAATGATAAGAGTCGAGGTTCAGACACTTAGACCTGAAGACTTTCGAACTTCAGTATATGGAGATAATGAGGATATAGATATCTAAGATTTAGAGAAGCAATATTCAGATACTTTGATTTATTTAAATGTGAGAAAACTATAAGTTTGTTCAACAAATTTGATGAGAACAATAAGGAGAACTAGAATATGAAAAATGAGTAACTACAATGTTGAGTAATTCTGTGAAAATTGGGTAAAATAAGGAAATGAAAATAGTGTTGGGATTTGAAATTTTGAGAGTCTTCAAGATTGTAAAATGGTTGAAAAATCTTCTCACCAGTTCCTTTCTCTTATTCTTTTCATTTCTCTGGCCATCCTCCTAATTTTCTTCTTATGCCACCAGCAATTCTACGGTTATATAAAGTGCAGTGTATCTTTACTTTGGTCAGAAGGCTATATTTGTTTAATAAGACCTTGCCTTGTGCAACATGACCTCATCTTGACTGCTGGTGTAGTGGATCTGCTGTGTGAATTGGAGTTTTTGGAGAAATAAGTCTATGAATCAGTTTTTAGAGCTTATATTTTAGCCTCGTTTAATATTGGCTAAGAAAAGGCTCTTCTCCATTCCCATTATCTGCTGAGAACCATCAATTCATGGGAAATTAAAGGTCTGCTAGTACATCAGAGGATGGGGAGGAAATCTGGTGACATTCAGTGAGTGGATGAGTCAGGAAGTCCTTGTGTTGACTGCACCACTCTTTTGTTTCATTCTCAGTGCTCTCAGCCACAGTAAAATTAAATTATTCATCCTAAGTAGGAATCTTTTTACGTAAAGTAAGACTTCACATTTGGAGCACTTGCGTCACTTCAATACCAAACCCAAGTTGAAATTCTTTGTTAATTTGAAAAAATATAATTCAGATTAAATTCTCCTATGATGTTGTGATAATAATGGAGAAATTCTGGGCTTTGATAGTTTGTATTTATGTGGGGTCATTTAAGAATTACCCAGGTTCTCACAACCTTGAGAAATTGATATATTAGCTCTCTTTAAGTTATTGGTTTTCCTTGTCAAATAGGGTCTAGATGTGTCGTGTTGAGCATGTGGTGTGGCCCACATGCAGCTGCGTATTGCTGAAGATCATTTTGAATGAGGTCAGAATCATAAAGTTATTTAAACTGTATGGGAAGTATTTTTGTGATGTTTTTGTAACTCTATTGTATGGTTCTTGAGTATAAATTTTGTAGATGAAAATGCCATGTAGCACTGTCTAAAGGATGGACAAATGCATACTATGCTTGTGGGAATAATGATTCCTTTTGTGTTTACTGGATCTAGAAAACAATGCTTCAGTAACTTTTAAAGTTCTGGCCCTTCTCCCATCCACCTATGATGCATGCCTTCCTTTCATTTTCTCCTCATATATAAGAATACCATCTTATATCTGTTATTATTTCCCCCGGCTCTCCCTCTTGATCATTCTTCTACTTTTCAAATACATTGGGCAACTGAAAACTTTGGCTTCTTCACACTGTTCCCTCTGAATGGGACTCTACTCCTCTAGATAGAACAATGACCCATGTTCTTATTCCATTAAAGTGTTTAAGTATTTTCTGTGAATCCCTTTCTTCTTGATTTAAATATTTTCATCTTCTTCTCATCCTAGCTATTTTGGTTTCCACTCTATAGTTTAATTTCCCATAGAAGTTGATTAATAGCATAGTATATACTTTATTTTGCTTATTTCTTTTGCTTATTTATTTCTCTTCCAGAATGTGTTCTAGAAGTACATGGATGGGTGTCTGCTGTGTTCACCACTGTATGTGCCTGAACAGGGCCTGATACATATTAGATATTCAAAATCCTATTGTAGAGCTTTTTTTCTGTCTCCAAAGATGAACCCTAATTTGTAGTCTCTTTATGACAATGCATATTAACACAGAAGTATATTAAAGTTTCAATCTGCACCTCATAGTACCTAATTTTGCTTTTATATAAATAGGTTATTTACTTATCCATAGGATAGACTCCCTTTGTAGATCAGGCAGGCCTCAAACATACTGAGATCCACTTGCCTCTGTTTCCTGTTTTCTGAGTTTAAACTTGTGTGCTACCATACTTGGCTTTGTGTCCTCTTTTGTGAGGTTGTTTCATATGAACAGCAAAGAGAACAGCATTCCAAATTCAGTGTTGGAATAATTAATATTTAGTTTAGTAACACACAGTTATGATTTTGAAGAAGTTCAGCTTTTGGTCATTCAGTAGAAGAGAAGAAAGTAGCTCCCTCTCAGTCTGCGTGTCATGATCATGTCCATGCTATTCTTGATTGTCAACACCAGTCCATGGAAAACCTTGAAACTTTTCTGGCTGTTATTTTTCAGTAAGGCAAGAAAAGGTATTTTTGCATAACTGATACTTCCTGAAGTTACTAGGGGGATATATTTGTGTTAATTCTCAGATTTCTAAACTTTAATAGCATACCAAGTAACCTTGAAATGCTAATTTACTTATTTCACTATTTTCATATAGCAAAAGTTTCATACTAAGTTTGACGAGGAAATGTGGAAACTGGAAAATTAAAACATTGTAAATTTTAAGTGGCAGAATTAGGTGCATGTGAATTACCAAAGGAATGATCTGATTAGCAGGTCTTAGATTCACAGACCTGTTTAACATGGCATGTGCTTAATAATGTCAAATTAGCTCTTTGTGAAGCATTTCAAAATTTGTATTAGTTTCTATCTTGAACAACTCCAAATCCTCAAAAGAAGAAACACTGGAAGTTAAAAATTTTCTGATAAATCAGCTAGTTTCTGTTTGTTCCATTGGCTGAAAACAGTGCTGAGTTTTCAAGTCAGAAGTTTAATCAATATTATAAGGTAATTGTTTGCTGTTAAAAAAGGGTGAAAATTATGTTGACTATTTGGAATATGGTCCAAAAATTTCATGAAAGGAGGAAGAGTTCTTAGTAAGAAGAAGATAATAAAATGACTCATAAAGCCACTATGGGTAGAACAGTGATACAAGGTGGTTTCTCCACAGAGCAATGGGGATCTCCCACCAGAAAACAGAAACAGACTGACCAGGAAATGCAGAAAAAATACCATCTAAGAATCTGGCCAGGATTGCGGGCATCTGAGTTTATCTCCCAGTTCTGCCCCTTACAGGGCTGCCCGAACATAAAGGTCACCTGCATTTTTGGAATCTCTATTTTCCCTGGAAATGAGCAACATTGTGAATGGTGAAAGAGCACAGCTACGTGAGCACAGGCAGCTCTAAGGGCAGCAGGAACTTGCAAGTGCTTTAAGGATGTATTCCAGTCATAGCTATCTTTCATGTAGTGCTGAGCCAATTACAGCTCAAGATTACTTCCTTTAGTCTCTAAAAGCAGCTTGCTGCTGTGTCTTCCTTTACCTTACTGGAGGAACCCATAAGCAGAAATTAATTTTGTTGTCATCCCCAACCCCCACTATTTCTTCTTTGCTTGCTTGAGGTTTTGCCCATTTTCTCTAACAGAGATAAATCTGTCTATGGGAATAGTGTGAAAGGCAATTTGGTCACTAACTTATTTTGTTATTAATTTTTGCTGCCTGTCAACCATATCTTTTATTAAAACAAACCTCACTGCCTTATGTTTTAACCATCTTTAGGGACATTCTGATATTTCTTTTTTCATTATGCAAAAGAAGCACTTGGCCTTTTTATGGATCTACCATCATGTTTGTTACCCTTTGGGCATTTAATAAATGTGTGTATCATCATCTTCATTTTTATTAGAAAGTGTCTTTGGTGTGTTCCCGTGTCTTCTCTTAGGTCATGAATTATCTACCCTCTATATCCTTTTACTAAAATGATTTTGTTACCCCGCTGCAGTAGGATGTATTTTATGCCTTACCTAGCCTTTTTAAATCCTCACAGGTTACTTCACATTTATATTGCCAAAATTATTCTCACACTAAAATGCTAGAACCATGTCCATACCTAATCCATGATGGAATTTTACCACTGTTGTGAATGTGCTTGACATCTGCAATTTTTGATACAGTTTAAAAATATGAACATTACTCTGCTCCAAGTAACAATTTTAGGTCTTCTGCAAGGAATGTAGTTTTCTTCCTATCTGCTTGCCAATTACTTAAGAAATCCATTTATTGCCCCATAAAGTAGTTTGCTTAATAGGAGCAGCATATCATATAAAGTTCTTAAGAAATAAGATGGAAAAGGAGGCTTCTGGAGGAGAACAGTTATGGGGTTGGGTATTTCATGGTTACACTATTAATTTGTAAATTTATTCCAATGTTTTTCAAATAATTAACATCACACTGAAAGTGTTGTCAGCTACAGGGTGGAATGTGACATAAAATGTCTTATTTATGCAATGATTTCACTTTATAAGCTGTTGTTAAAAGACTTATTTATCAAACTTGAAGGGAAGATATATTATTGGGCTATTCTTTCTTTCCCATATTTTTTGAATCTTTACTTGTAAATCTAAAAATGCTTCCTTCATAATATAATATTTATTTGCAATGTAAGTAAAATATATGCTAGTACACAAAAAGATATTTTTAAAAATAAAATTATTAACAAAGTAACCATAAGGAATATCCTTAGAATTATTTCTTTAAAATATTTGAAGAAAAGTGTGCCTGGTTTCAATCTTAAAATACAATGCTCATCAGAAAAATAATCTGATGGCTCTGCTGAAGGACGGCCTATCAGTCAGCCACTTTGTAGGTCATTATTGAGTGCTCTAGTGTAAGAGAAAGCCTATTAAATGCTTGGCTCTATGAGAGATGCACCAAAGCATGAAGCATGGAATTCAACAGCCCAAATCTATGTCCATAGGCATCAGAAGTGACTCACAGGAGGGATGTATATTATATTACTTAGGTGCTCACTAAGTATCCCAATCCAAATAATTTTACTTTGGCCATCCATACCAATCCCACTCTAATATTCGTGCTAATTGAATATTTATACATCATCAGTTTCATGTTGAAATACTGCTATGGAATTCTGAAAAAGTTAGTGGGCCTTAGCAAAATCAATTAATTGTTTCTATGTAGGAAAATGAATTTTAAAATCAGGGCCCATACTCAGTCCATCAGTGACTTGCAAAGTGTTTTGTATCCAAGTAAATAGTCAAACTTCTCCGTATTGCTATACAGGATTGAGGACCTCCCTGGCTATTGGATTTTTTTTTTTTGATGTTGGAGGTTGGGATGAAGGTTTTGGGCTAAGGAATGTATGTATAAAACTGAAAGGTCAGTGGGGCCGGGAAAGAAAGAGGTTCATTGTAGATGATACATTTTTATCAGCTGATTTGAGACTGTGTCAACTGATTCATTTATTGACATTACTAGAATTGGAAATCTGTACTTTAGACAGCTTATATTTTCCTATTTGTTTTTCAATGTGTACTCTATGTCAATTTAAATTTTATATTCTCACGGCATTTAGTAAAAGTCTTGGGTAAATGTCACCCCGCCTAGCTCTACAAAATGGATTCTGGTGGAAACATCGGCTGGTTTTTGTCAACGTTTGGAATGTCAGTTATAGCAAGAGGTATGATGAGAAACTCTTTCTGGGAAGATAAAAACAGAAGGAAAAAGAGGTTAGGGGCTGGTGTAGGGTCAACCTTGTCATCTGTGACACACTCTGTGACTCTCTACAACTCAGAGATGTCTTTGTGTTTTGTTAGAAGGAAGACCGTCTTCTCTTGTTACTAAGTTGTTCTTGGTCCAGGAGCTGAAGCCATGTTGTAGCCTAAGCTCACATCTTTACAGGGGGGCCCAGGCTAGATTTCCAATTTGGGGTCAGAGTAGAACAGGAATGTTCATATGTTCCATATGCTCAATGAGGGAAATAAGATAAGCTCAATCTGTGCTGACATAAACAGTAATAATTCTATTTTGATGTATACATCACCATTTGAGAGTTACTTTCAAAGGTGCACAGAGGTTCACTGATTAAGGCTAGCACCACTGGCAACCAGGAAGAAGTCCAAAAGTCTTCTACTATGCAGTTTTAGCTGACATGTATTACAGTCTATGTAATATGCAGTAATGGACAAAAAAATTCCTTTGAGAGATATTAGTGTAGATTTCCATTAAAAGCACATGTAGGATATAGAATATGTTTGTTATCATCCCACAGAATGTAAACCTGAATCAAGTGAACAGTTAGTTGTTTTCATTCTCTTTCTCTCTCTCTTCCTCTCCATTCCATCCCTTCATCTCTCCTTCCGTCCCTCTCCATGACAGAAAGATAATGTGAGAGCTGGAGTTGGCCTGAAACAGAACTAAGTAAAGAATTTCCCCAAGGCCAGTACAAAATGATGTGGTTTTTCTAGTTTAAAAAGTGATACTGGACCTCCAAAATTCAACGTTACCGTCTTATTAAATTGTTTTAATTGCTTATAACATTTTGTCATAATAGTGCTTTTTGACTTAAAGCATAATCCTAATTGTAATCCTAAAAAGCAAAGAAGAGTAGTTTGGAGTCACAATTTTACAAATACCAATTTTATAAATATGACTATGTCTCACTTTTCTGCAAATCTATTTGCTGTATCATTAAACTTATACAATTAGACATCTTATTTTCAAATAGAAGGATCACAAGTCCTGTTTGAAAAATGTTTAAATTTGACATTTTAATAATTCAGGGCCAGTAGTAGATTGTTTACTTAGTATACTCAAAGTGCTGGATTTGATTCCAAACACAAGGAAACCCCACTTGAACATAATTTTCATGCTGAGGAATCTATGACTGCAGGTGTTAGCCTTACTTTATAGGCTGTATCAGGATGGTATTAAATTTTAATAAATTATTTTAAAATATACATTTTAGTATATATCTACAGTTGATGGTACTTATTAAATCATTCCCTTAAAAAGTTTTAACAAATGAGTGTCATGTAGGTTGGAATTGAATTTTAAATGTAAATAGAAATAATGATATTTTAAATCTTTCAGGACTTATACAATAAACTCAAATTACCTCCATTATCATTAACAATTAGAATTAACTCTCTATGGATTTTCCTGTACCTTAGATCATGAAATATAACTTTCAGATGGTTTTTAATAAAAACAGTGTTTCCATGGATAAATGTTTTGCCTGCATGTACATCTGTACATCATGTGTTTAATTGGCAGCTGGGGTTGCCAGAAGAAGGCAAATCTTCTGGAACTGTAGTTATATCTAGTTGTGCGCTGCCACATGGATGCTGGGAATCAAACCTGGGTCCTCTAAATAATCAGAAAATGCTATTAAGCACTGAGCCATCTTTCCAGTTCCTTATTTTTGTACTTAACCATTGGTTCTCTTGAAGTTTTATTTGAAAATATTAATATTCTTCTAGTGAATGAGCTAATCTTTAAAATTCTGTTTCCAAGCTGGTAGATATTTATTTGAATTGAAAGGCTGAAGCACATATCAATTCAGGAAAATTATTTT
>LOEQ01002964.1:94457-107405 GCA_001685075.1 Bramus lutescens | reverse complement strand
AAAATGAAATGATGATTATTATCTGAGCTTTCTCACAGGAGAAAGAAATCTGGGCCCATGAGATACTGCACTCATGGTTGATGATGTGAGACATAATTCTAAGAAAGGCTCAACCCACATAATGTCTCTGATGTAAGCCAACTATCTTTGACAATTTCCTTCTGTAATGATATAAAAATCTTGCATGAACTTCAATAAAACACAGCAGATTCAAACCTCACTTGAGTTATGTCTGTCTGTCATTCGCCCAATCCTAGAGTCTCCTTAGCCTTCGCCCTTGTTCTCCCTCGGTTTGTTGTTCCCGTGAGAACCAGTCTATGTATGTATACCAGGCTGTCCTCAAACTCAGAGATCTGCCTGCTCCTGTCTCTGTCTCCTAAGTGCTGACATTAAAGGTGTGTATCACCATTCCTGTCTCCTTGTTTATCTTGTAATAAAGGGCTAAGACCTGTTTTTTTAATGTATCAGTTGAATGGATTTTCTATCTTTTTGCTTATCTAACCACATCCATAATGTCTTATCATTTGCCATGCCAGTTTCATTATACTGAAACAGAAAACTAATTTAATGTATTTGCCAAAATTCATGATACAGATTCCCAAATTTTAATGATTTTTTTCACAAATAATTGCCTTACATTTATAGTATGTTCCCTTCCAAAGTCCTCATATGCTGTCACATAAGCAGCAATTCTTTTGCACTCATTGTTTTTATTGAAGAAGATGTTTATCTAATAATGCTTAAGTAGGCAATTTGGCTTCACTGTCCATAAACATATAACTCACTCTGGGGGATAGAAGTTGGCAGTTACTCTACAGTAGTGCGGTGTTGCCTGAATTGGCCTGAGTGGATTATTTAGCCACATTTTTGCTTTGTGACTGGAGGCAGTCTACCTAACCTTTCAGAGCCTTAGTGTTTTTTTTTTAATAAATGTTTGGAGACTTAAAACAGTGTTTCTGTTAGCATTATATGAATTTGTGTATAAAGTGCTTGGGATAAGAATAATTTACATTGTCGTTCTCAGAGAGAAAGCTATTGGCTAGGCAATATGTTCTATAAACCATTCAGCACTTCTGTTGTTTGGGCAATTTCCTGAGGAGGAGCTGAGCTGAGGTACAGAACCATCATGAAGCTTTCCTCCCATTTTCCCACTCTCATCTCTCAAATATTATACTTCAGGTTTTACTTTCATGTATTAAATGCATTTTGAATCCCTTTTTGTGTAAAGTGTGAGATATGGGTCTAAATTCATAGTTTTCTTTGTAGATATTCCTTTCCCAAATCCATGTCATCAAATAGTGTGCTACCCTTTTCCAATTGTGTGTTCTTGGATCATTTTAACATCAGTACATAGATGTATTTTGGGGGTTCTCAGTACTGTGACATTGCTTTGTATGTTTGTTGTTATGCCAGTATAGTATCATTTGGCATTCTGCAGCTTTGGATGATATCTTGCAATCAGGGTGTATCACGCTTCCAGTTTTGTTCTTATCAGCTCTATCTCAATTAACAAGAAATACAGATTGTCAACAAGGCTGGGGTGAAGTGTGCTCCAGTAGATTGGGAGCCCTTGCAGTGGTGCTATAATACTGATATACTAACTCTACATCAGATCACCCCACCTAAAGCAAGCATTCCATGCAGGTGGTCCTAGTTTCCCAGGGAATTCCAGTGTGCCCTCAAGAGAACCATGTCACAGGAAAATGTGATTGCCTTTCCACTGAAGAATGAATGGCATTGCTATATGCAGAAGTCTTAGAGACTGCTTGAGCTATATGGCACAGATGAGTTTATATCCATGTTCTTGGATGAAGAGTCTAATGCTTTTTAAGGTAGGAGAGATGGCTCAGAGGTTAAGAACACTTGGGGCTTTTCCAGAGGGGCTGAGTCTGATTTCCAGTGGAAATTCAATGCCTCCAACCTTACTGTGTATTTGCACTCATGTGTACATACCCCTACACACACACACACACACACACACTGACTATCTACTTATGAAATATTAACTGGCTAAGTGAAGCAGAACATTAAATAACTAGTCAGTGTAAATAGATTATGAGTGAAGCACATACAAATCACATTGAATCAAGATTTAATGGGATGATATTTGAACCTATTCATTTCTGGATGCTTATAGAACAGAGGATTATATTTTTCTATATACGTAAGCCACAACAGAAAGGCTTGAGTGTTTTTGATTGAAGAAATTCTTTGTGATGATTTTATAGTGGAAAATTTTGTTCTTTGTTTCTTTAATTTACAGTACTGATCAGGTCTTATAAGGTTTCTGAAGTAAAATTTGAACTTTGAGAAGGCCAAAACTTGTATCTTTCTCAACAGTGATAAGGCCAGAGCTGGCTAGTCTTACAAATAACCAGAATGGGGAAGAAGAGAGTGGGTGTCCAGACTCTAAGGAGAATCTTGACTATTTGTAAGCATATGAAAAGGAAGCTTCATTTGATCACTGTGTTATCTGGGCAGTAGTGGTGCCCACCTTCAATCCCAGTACTCCAGAGGCAGATGCAGGCAGATCTCTGAGTTTGAGTCTAGCTTGGTCTACAGAATAAGTTCCAGGACAGTCAGGAATACCANCTTCTTGGATATTTTTATGTTTTCCTCTTGTGTTCCCATAAGGATGCTAGTTTTGGATCTATTTAAATAATATAGTATTATCTCATGTTAACATCTTGAATTTAATTACATCTTCAGATACCTTTGTTTATCTCATCTGTTGAGAATAAGACCACTACCACAATTTTTGAAGCAAACTTTTATTAAATACTGACCAGGAGGATGGGCCCTGGCCAGGACCATTCTGGAGTTCCCAGGAACTGGCAATGAGTCACATTTTGCAGAGACTTAGAGAGGGCAAAACCACAGGGCCACCATCATTTCTATCAGGTCTAATCAACTCCAGGTATATATCCTGATGTATTTCCTGCCTATGTACCTCCAGCCCACATCCAATCAAGCACTTTCAGTATAAACAAACTTGTTTAGTTTGAAAAGCAGTGGCTTATAAATTCCTGAGAACCATAATACCCAGCGTTCGGGAAGTCATCTGTCCTTGGGCAGGTGGGGCTTACAGGTTAACTTTGGCTCTTACACCTTTTTTCCAAATAGCAGGTATTTGTATATGAATACAACCATTTGGAGGAAGGAGAAACTTACCATTCAACCATTATACCATTCTTTAGTAGAATTTGGGAATCTTCTTAGAAACAATAAAATAATTGAAAGCCCCTGGGATTATCTCAATATCTTAGTGGTATCATGAAAGCATAAATATACTACCACTAGTTATTGTAGCATGTTTGGCCAAAAATACAGTGTTTAACTAATCAATTAATATAATGTCAAACTACATCTTTAAGTTTTGCCTGAAACTGGTGTCCTGACGACCTACTAAGTGGAAACTTGAATGTGATGACTTAGTTTATTGTTTTGTTTTATTTATGTTTTCTTTTGTTTTTTGTTTTTTGAGACAGAATTTCTCTGTGTAGCCTTGGCTGTTCTGGAACTCACTATGTAGACCAGGCTGTCCTAGAACTCATGGAGATCCATCTGCTTGTGCCTCCCTGAGTGCTGAGATTAAAGGTGTGCACATCCACTGCCCAACGTGACAGCTCAGTTTTAACCTCACAAAATAGAAAAAAAGGATTTATTTTTGTTTACTAGTAATTCAGAACTTTGTCAACATGTGTGGGTGATACCACTAGAAACCAGGTGTCTGAAAACATAAAAAGTAGAGCCCTGGGTAATGTACTTGACCATGTGGTTGGTACCATTGCCAAACATTACATAAAAGTTACTGAGTTGTTTGGGTAGCCGATGTGTTTAAAGTTCCTTATATATTGTGCTGTAAGGAATTACAATTGATACTTGTAAAGGGGATAGGAACAGGTATAGTAGTAGATCCTTAAAAAAGCCTGCCAGGTAGCAGTGATGGACACTTCTATTCAACACCAAGCCAGTTTGTACAAGCTGGGGTATTCTGTTCATGGCATGTTTCCTATTAAATCAGTTTAACAGGTTATCTCTATCACTGGGACTGAAATAAATGAGAAATAATCTCTTTGTGTAGGAAACAGAGCCAACAAGATAAATTATTTCTTGGTGATGGTTTTAACTGTTGAGAATTCATTTGTGATGCAAAGATAGATAAAAGCCCAGAGGAACTGCTTATGTTATAAAACAAGGGAATTTGAGATCCGGGGGAAATAAGGACCTGTCAGCTAGATTAAGAAATAACTTTTAAGAAAACACATCTTCTTAGATTTGAGACATGAGTTGTAATGCTTAAGTAGAATATTCATAGCTAATGTAATAACACAAAATAAAATGCTATATGGGTAGTGCCCTCAATTTTCAAAAGTCAAATTCCATTCACTTCTGTCTTAATTAGGCTTTTATTCCTGCGGAACGACACCATGACCATGGCAACTCTTAAACAGGAAAATATTTAATTGAGGCTGGCTTACAGTTTCCGAGGTTTAGTTTATTATTGTCATGGCAGGAGGAATGGCAGCATGTGGACAGACACGGTGCTGGAGATGGAACTGAGAGTTCTGCACCTGGATCAGCAGGGTGTAAGAAGAGACTGACACACTGGGATTGGCTAGAGCATAGGAAGCCTCAAATGCCACCTCCACAATGACACATTTCCTCCAATAAGGCCACACCTACTCCAACAAAGCCTCACCTCCTAAGAGTGTCACTCCGTATGGGCCTATGGGCACCATATTCATTCAAAACACCACACCCCCTAAATCTAATCTTTGGAAGTTTAATATGTAAAAGATACTGAAGTGTCAGATGCTTTGATTAAGCTATTTAAAAATGAGGGGGTTGGGACACTTGGGGGGTTTTCTATTCCATAATAGTCTCCTCTACAAGACTTTGATTTTTGGTTACAATTCTATCCTGCAATCTTAACCCAGTGTTTGCATCTCAGAAAATGTTTTTCTTGTAGACTTGTATGACAGAGAGGATAAAAAAGTTAATCAAACTAAGGAAGTCAAATGTCATTATCTCTGGTGGCACCGAAGACACATGAGTTTTATTCACCCTCACAGCATTTACCACCAGAAGTGTAAACCACAGTGAATCCTGCATTTTTATATCCACTACAGTTACAAGAACTACAGTAGATTAAGTAAATGACACCCAGAAAATATGAGTTAAGTGAATTAAGAATACAGTAAATGAATGAATGAGTAACATGCTGTGTGATGAAATGGGAACAAGTAGCTTAATTTTATGACAAGATAATTTAAGCAAACAACAAAAGCAAAATTCTAGGAAGGATTCTGATGGAAACCACTTAGGTATCCTTTGTAAAAAGTCAAGACTCTATTTATTGTAGCTTTTACTTTGTTTATAGCAATTGCCTAGAATTGTATTGTTTAAAACTGTGCCATATCGCAAAACAAGCAGATTCAACAGTGCCGCTAAAAGCCTCACACAGACCATAGCACTGCCTTCCAGTTATCCCTATGAGTCACTGCATGACCCAAATATGAACAGCTCCTAAAGAAGTCTGCTCTGTTTGAAAGAATTGTGTGCCTATAGGAAACATGCAGGTTCTTTATTTAGGAAGAACAGGTGTAAATAACAGATGCTGGCAGGAAACCCAGCTCTGTGGCTTTGCTATCTGTGTAAGCCATGGCCATTTTGATCTACAGTGTGAATTGTAGGGAGACATTACCTGGGGATGTCCTTGAATGAGAACACACCGATTTGCAGTTTATCTAGTCATCCAGAGCATTCGGAGGCTAAGGAAGCCACCTTATGCCATAGAGATTTTGCACAGGAATTTCCAGAGCTCCGAGCAAATCACGGCAGCACATGTGTTTTTAAGTATGGGAAAAGAATGTAAATATCAGTGGATCCAAGTGAACCTTCTTTTGAAGTGTGCATATGTGAGAGGCTGTGGTTACCTTAATGGACTTGAAGAGTGTGAAACAACTTCTCCTTAACATAATGATGTCAGCTGAACGGATTTGTGATTGCTGGGGAGCATCCCCATGTAAAAGCCAAAATGTAGACCTCTCCTTAGGGGTCCTATTATCAAGTCCCATGAAACCCATCTTTAGCACAATTGACTATCTTGCACAGAGCTAATCACTAGCATCTGCCCAGTATCATGCTAGGTCCCCAAAGACCACTTTTTTTTGAGATTGGGTCTCTCTACATAGCTCTGGCTGGCCTGGAATTTACTATGTAGATCAGGCTGGTCTAGAACTCAGTGATGCACCTTCCTAGTGCTGAGATTAAAGGTTTGCTGCACCCTGCTCGGCCTCACAGACCGCTTTCAACTCAACTGTAAGTAGAGCAACACACACACACACACACACACACACACACATGCGCAGAGGCTTTCCAACATATGCATTGGACAGTACTATACATAGTTCACTATGGCATGCTGTTTTATACAATCATATGCTATGAACATAGTTACAAGTTAGTAAATAACGCACATTGAGTGGTAGTTTCAGGTCCCTAACATTGTCTGTACAAGTTTGGTGTGTTTTTTTGTTGTTGTTGTTGTTGTTTGTTTTTTTTTAACATGAACGGTGTGAAAATTATAATTTTCTATTATCTTGTTTACCTTATTATTAACATATTATGGAAATCATTTAATGCCAACAAATATAAATTTACTTCATTTTTATAAGTTGCTGTTTATTACTCACAAAGCAATTACATGTTCTCTTGTTTCATGTGTTTGTTACTGATTGATACTTAGATTGCCTAAATTTAGATTGCTTGTTGCAGTTCCAGTATTTTAATTCTACTAAAGAAGATATTCTACCAGTCACCTTCTTTGTCCATAAATGATATTATTTATAAAGGTGAAATTTCTGCGCAAAAGGATACGTTTGTTTTAACAAGAAATACTTTCGAATTGTTTTCTAGAAGTTCTCAACACTAAAAACTACTAGACAGTTTTATTACCCTGTGTGAGTGTTCTGTCTGCATTCATGTACATATAGCATGTTGATTTTTATTGGATCCTCTTGAATTGGAGTTAATGATGGTTGTGAACCATTCAGCCCAGGTCCTCTGCAAGAGCAAGTGCTCTTAGCCACAGATCCACCAGGCCTGTACCATTTCCAGTTTGGAAGGAGAAATGATCTCATTGCTACTCCAGTTTGTATTTTTATGGTTATCAGTAAGATAGACCTGCTGTTTCATTTCAATTTTTATTTTCTGTTGTTTCATTCAATTTCTTGATATCCTGTCTTCTCTAGTTTCTTCCAGATGTGACTCATGCTTTACAGAGTTACCAGGTGAATTTTACTTTTTCTAATTCACACCACCTTAGTTTCCTCATCAAAACTCTTCATTCCATAAGCCAAATTTCAGAAAACATCAAAATATAATTTATCACAATCAAATAGGCTATATTCCAGAGATGCAGGGATGATTCAACACATGAAAACAAATAAATGTAAGCTCACCAGGGGTGGGGTTTCTTAGTAAATGGTGCTGGGATATCTGGATGTCTGCATGTACAAGAGTGGAGCCAGGTCTTTCCCTTTCACCTTGAACACATAAAACTCAGCTGCAAATGTGTCAATAACTCAACAAAAATCTGAAACTCTTAATGTGCGAGGGGAAAAAGTAGAGGAAACACTTGAAGGCGTAGTCATAAGTAAGGACTTTTGGAATATGACAATTTGTTAGGGATACCTTTTAGCAAATGGACCTCAACAAATGAACCAGCTTCTGCACTACAAAAGAAACTGTTAGTCAGATGGAGAGGCAACCATCGATAGGATGAGAGCAGAGCTTTCATTTATTTTATTTTCCAAATAAAGGATTACTATATAGGGTATATAAAGAGAAAAATGTCAACAGTTAGAAAAAACCAATAGGCATATATACAAGCAACAATATATGGGCTGAACAGGTTGCATTTATGCATTTAGGAATATATATGTGTACATATATATGTAACATGCATATATTTATGTACTAACAATTAAAGAAAAAAGATGCTGTGAATTGAAAAAGAGCAAGGGTTAGATGAGATGGTATGGTCGTAGGAAAGGGAAGGGGTAAATGATATAATCTCAAAAATATTTTAAAATAAAAGAACTGAGAAGCTGAATACCAAATTCTCAAAAGAGAAAATAGAACTAATCATTTAACATATTAAAAAGCATTCTCCATCATTTTGGACATCAGGAAATGGTAAAGTACTCTGAGTTTCTATCTCACCTCTATCACAATGGTTATTATCCATAAAACAAATGACAATAAATGCTGGAGAGTATGTGGGGAAAGAAATTCTCACTGCTTGTGGGAGTGTAAACTGGTGTAGCCACTGGGGAAATCATATATGGAGGTTTTTCAATAAGCTAAAAATAAGGCTTCCAAATGACGCAGCTATACCACTCCTGGGAATGTTCCCCATTCTACATCCAACTGCTGAGCTACTTGCTTATCCATGGTTATTGCTGCTCTATGTACATTAGCCAGAAGATGGAATCAACTTAGATGTCCATCAAGTGATTAACAAAGAATAAACATGTGATATATATATATATATATTACGTACATACAAGAGAATTTTATTCAACTGTAAAGAAAAATAAAATTATAAAATTTGCAAGTAAATTGATGGAACTGGAAGAAATTATACTGAGTTAACCCAAGAACAAAACCAGGAATGCCATGTGTTTTCTTTCATATGTGGGTATTAGATTCTAACTTTTTCTATGTGTATCCAACATAGGACTGAAGGAAAGCAAATGCAAAGAAAGTTGAAAGGTGTCCATGAAGGGATAATAATTGCTTTTAGCACAAAATCATATAAATAAATCTCAGCAACCATTTTCAAATGTGAGATAAAGCACCCTAGGTGATTATGCTGATTATATGTAGTCTGAACCGAGGGAGAAGAAAACCTCGACTTTAGAGAGGCCACTTTATAGTAATTGGTACTTTATAAGCTTCATTTGTGCCTTTGTGACAGAACAGGTGACATTGATTGAAGAGATAAAGATCTCAAAGTAGTGGGATGGTCACTTGGCTTTCATTCTGTCTCTTTGAACGTTTTAATAGGGAGAAACTATTTGAATTCAAATACTATTTGCTCTAAACTTACTAAAAGCTCTCTCTCTCTCTCTCTCTCTCTCTCTCTCTCTGCTATGTGGTATAGAGATAGTTATAACTTGTGCTCAATGGCAATCACTGTACTAGAACCAAGTCATTCTGTTCACTGTTCAAAAGCCATTTCAGGAGAGAAAATTTGTTGTGAAGGAAACCAGGTTTATTCAAGTGCCAGAGCCCTTAGAAAATGTCGGAAATTGGTATTCTTTCACACAAAGAGCATCATCTTAGGGAACTCAGTGACACCAGAGTGCTTTTATAGAGATGGAAAAATGGTACAGAGAATAATGGGCAGGAAGATGGCATATCTACTCGGGCCTTCATATTCCAGGGTTTATATATGTATTGTTTTCTCAGGCCAAAACACGGCAATTAATTGTAACTTCTAATTCTTTACACTAACGTTTTTGCTCAAGTCCAACTGTAATGAATGGCTCATCGTAGTTGTCAGCTTGACGGCATGTGGGATAAAGTGAAACTCAAGTCACTGAGGTACTTGGCAGACCCACCTCCAGGGTCAGCAGCGCCTTCTGATGACAGCTCCGATAAAAGGACCAGAGAGAAGGAAACATTGCTTTTCCTGCTTCTCCTGACTTTCTCTTGCAAGTTTATCTACCCTGTCATTGAGGCATCCCTTCACCAGTATTCCATCCAACTTCTTCAGCATTGCAAGGGAGACTAAGAGCAGCAGCTCTCCAGGAATCTTCTAGGCCTTCAGGGCCATATTGAGACTGCTGAGACACCCAGGCTTCTGGACTGAGCAACACTGAATTCTCAGCCTCTCCAGTGTGACATCCATTGTTGGACTGCCCCGTCTTCATCCTGTAAAAAAATCAAATACCCCCATTAAATATGTGTTCATTCTATCACTTCTGTTCCTTTAGAGAAGCCTGACTCTCATAAAACCCTATAGCAGTTTATATATGCTATATTAGTTGGTGTGCAGGACTGGAAAATAAGGAATAATGTCACATGTACAGGAAGTCTGCCAGAAGTGTTATGGTCTGTAAATGTAAACAATGGTTACTCAGCACTTCAAACTGTACTCAAGTAGGTGCTTATTATTATTTTTTTCGTTGAAATTATGAATGGCAGGTTTGGTTCAGAAAACTCACATACTTAGTGTGTCCATTGAAGGATAAGAAAATTCCAAAGAAATACAGTTCAACATTCTTTAGTGTTGACTAAATCTAGTATTCAGTTCTGAGAAAACTTTCAAGGTACCAAATGGAATCACCGTCACTCAAACAGTGCACTGGTATGTGTACAAGTGGCAGTGCAGGCTTCACTGGCAGTAGAATATAGTCTATTTTCTTTCCAGACAAACAAAGCTTCAAATCGCTACAACAAGGAGTCTAGGACCTCAGTTGAAGAATTAATCTGAACTGAGAAGCTCTAAGGCTTAATTAGAATTCTGAGCTAGAACAGCAGCCCGCGGAGCTGCTGCTGCTAAACTGTACTGTGTAAACACTGCATTAGAATGGAGTTTGCGTGTCAACTGAACTGGTGTTTCATTGAGGTAAGATTGTCTTTCTGTCAGCAGAGTGCATCATGGGAAAAGATCAGCATCTCAAAGGAGTGTGATCTGCATGTGTAAAGAGGGGAAAAAATTCCTCAAAGAAAAGGAGCTTGTGAGGCTTTACATTTGTGCTCAAGGTTAAAAAAATACAAAAAAAAGACTTATAAAACCTACATTTTGGTTCAAGGAGAGTGGTTTTTTTTTGTAGAAATTGAAAGATAAACATTTTAAACATTTTATTTTTAAGTTTGAGAGAAAGGATCTATAGCTTTATCAATATTGAATACTCTCTGAAAAATAAACTACAGGAAAGGGTTTTGAATTTTTCACTGGTCTCTCCTGTGAATTCTTTGTTTCTTTCTAGATGAATTTCAACACAAATAAGCACTATTTAAAAACCACTAAGCAGTGGCGCATTACAAGCAATGTAAAGAACACAGGAGCTGTTCTGGATACAAGGATTCAAATCTCTGCTCTGCCAGTAGGTTTCCTTTCTGGATCTCAGAGTCACAGGTCATGTCAATGCCATCTGATATGGGGATGAAGTGAAATGATCTCTGTGAAGGTCATGATACTTACCAGGTGGCTAGCAAATGTTCCTTGAATGATTCGTGACCGCTGCTGTTTTGAAGCGTCTCTCCTCTTAGTAACGTTTTAAGGGTGTTGTGATTTCTCTGCCTTATAGCAGTCACCTTATACTCTTCTCCAATCAAGGGCTATGCATTCGTGGTGATTAGTTCTCAGCTCCAAACTATATATACTTTGTGATATATACTTGTCGCTTACCTTTGCTCAGTGAGTAATTTCCTGCTCCACCGGCTGATCCCCTTACCAGTTACACTCCTCAATACTGTCTGTCTTCAGCTTTTAAAGAATGTCTTTTGCAGACACTTTGGGCTGGGGATTTTATTGTTATGAGAGCCCTGTTTCAGTACAAGCCCTGGAGGAGATGGAAGGGAGTTAGGTCCTAAGTGTGTACTGCTCAGTCAAATATCTGTAGAATAAATTGCTTCTATGAAGGATGCAATATAGGCAAAAGGAAAAAGAAATGCTGGAAAAAGGAAGGCAGTTGATAGCTAACCTTTATTATAATTGTCAAATACCTAATACATATACATGAAGAAACACACTTACAGAAGCAAGGTAAATTACCCAGGGAATCATCTCCAAAATTTATCAGAAGTTTTTTGTAGGACTATTTCAAAATTCAGATTAATGATTTTTGAAATGAAATATCCTAAATATATCATATATTATAGAATATCAGTGGAACAAGGTTGGTGGTAACAGCTTATAAGCAAATCTATTAATATTTATGCCCTGAAGCATATGAATATTCATACTTAGTGAGATAAACAAATACTATAAATAGCTTCATATTTGTTCAGGTCAAATCAGGTTTTCCTGACAGATAAGTTTCAAAGCCTTTTTTTTTGTATTTAGAATTCAAATTATCACAGACCTTTTGGTGGGTAGTAGAGACTAGCAAAATCTAGGTGTTTCAAACTCAGAGGAGGACTGCGAGTTGTAGCATTATTTTCCTAAGGTTGTTTCTAGAAAGAAAATGTGTGTGTGTGTGTGTGGTGGCAGTATATGTGTGTGTAGTGTGTGTATGTCTGTGTTGTGGTGTATGTGTTATGGTGTGTGTGTGTTTGTGAGTGATATATGTGTATGTGTGCTGTGTGTGTGTGTTCTGTGTATGTGTGTGTCTTGTGCCTGCCATTCTGCTGAGACGGGAGAATGAGAGATGGGGGAGAAAGAGGGAGATTTATGGAACTAACCCACATGGATTTATGGAGGCAGTTAAAATAAGAATTGGAAGGGTGCACATGCAGGTTAGGATTTGGGGTTCAAGTTCACAAGCCATCTGCTAGAGAATTTCTTCTTTCTTGGAAGAAGTCAGGCTTTGTCATATTGAGGAGTTCAACTAGTTTGTTGAGGCCCACTCATATTATGGAAGGCAACCTAATTTACTCAGTTCATTAATTTAAATGTTACTCATTTAAAAAATGCCCTTACAGACACATGAAGAACATTTTCTTGTCCTGATAGCTGAACATTATTGACAAGGTTGAGATCTATAGAATTAAACGTAATGGTTAATTGAAATTAATTTATCCATCTCAAGGTCAGTGTATTAACAGACAGATTTGTACCTGCCAATATAATATTCTTATTTCCAAAGATGATAATATGAACATTTTGGAGGTTATTATTTTGCTTGCCAGAGTGTGGCTGTACAAACTGTGCATAGCTGAGGTAGGAGGGTCATCTGTCTATGTGTTACTTTCATTGGTTAATAAAGA
>LOEQ01002964.1:61019-93048 GCA_001685075.1 Bramus lutescens | reverse complement strand
TTTAGAATACCTTCATCCCTGCCAGATTGGTTACTTTGTTAAGTTTCTATTTTCATGTTTCAGAGTCATGGCAGAACAGTTACTTGTAAGATTTTAAAATTCATACCACATTGCCTACTCTACCTAACGTCTTTGGGTGTTCCATTGATGTAAACAGTAAAGTGGCATTTCTGGTTTGGGGAAGAATGCTGGGGGGTTTGCAAACAGTTCCTAATCCAGTCACTGGGGCAGGGAATGCTCTGTTCTAGCTATGGAACAAGTCAATCTATATGTTTATGAAGAAAAACATTTTTATTTCTTCCTTTTTTAAAAGAGGAAGACAGAAAACTGTTTGCATAGCCTAAATTTTATTCCACAGTAAGCAAAAAAAAAGCCCAAACATCTTCTAAATAGTGAAATAAGCAGAGATGTGCCCATAACACAATTTGCTCTACTCCCTTCCATCCAAACTAAGCTGAGAAAGTTAAGCATGTGAGAAAAATCCAAGTCTTTGTAAGGCTGCTGTTAATTCAAACTACTTCGGGAAATATAGGAATAACGGATCCCTCTTTTGTGGCTGATGAGAAAAATCTCATTTATCATTGTTTGCAAAAGCTCTCGGACCTTCCAGTTCCTACAGCAAGCAGCCGCACTCTCGATGTTTTGTGGTTGTGAAGAGAGTCATTACCATTGACGGTTAACTAAATTGGTAAAAATTCTGCTGTCACAGTATAATGACTGTTTAGTTCTTTTTAATGTCTCCTGTAACTTCTGTTTCTTGCTTCTTGTAGCTCAGGACATGGGAAATACTTCTTGTTTCTATGTTGATTGGCTTTTATTAGGATCTAGGAAGTTTGAACTAGATTAAAACAGAGCTAGTAAGTAAGCTAGAAGAACGAGAAAGGTCAGCAAGCAGGTTAGGTGAGCAAATTGCCACCAAATGGAGGATATGACCTCAATTTTTCTGTTAGTAGGGAGGACCTAGGGCTGTGAAGTTCTTGGGCATGCAACAATTGCTCAAAAGAGCGGAATGGGAAAAAGAAATAGGCAGCAGTGTTTGGAGCTCATAACTCCTTATCTAAATGCCCACTGGGTCATTTGTTAATGTAATTCACAAAACTGTTAAGTCTGATTGGGCTCTAAAGCCTAGGCTTATTCTGTTTTTATCACATCATTAAATTATGCTTAGTGATTTCTGATTATTATTGAATGCATTTTAGGTTGGAATGAGGGTAATCTTGTAATATTTTATTAATATTTTATTAATATTTGAGGTAAAAATAAAATCAATTTTTAATTTTGGTGTGATGCTAATCTTAGCCCTTGGGAGTCTAAGGCAAGAGGATAACCAGTTTCAGGTCTCAGCACACAATGAGAATGAGACTCCTAGGAGTGCCCCTAGGCCCCACACTTAACAGTGGCTCTATAAACATCTGATGGCTGTGGACAGAGGAACAGTCACTCTGTTTGGAGGTGGTGGCTGCTGGTAGTCATGCCCCAATTCATGCCCCAGTGGAAGGTCACATACTCATATGCACTTGGGCAACACTAATTGGACTTGGAGGTTATTAATATCAAACACTGAACTAAAAAGGGGACAGGAGCCTTGGAGGCAGATGTGCCAGGTGTTAGGGAGAGTTGGAGGGAGGTAATGACGGATGGATATGAACAGTGCACATTGGATACACGTATGCGATTTTAAAAGAACTATTAAAAACAGTAGCAAAACCCTCTTTGTAAAATAAATATTTTTGCTCAAAGTTCAAAAGCTTTTTTTCTGGAACTGTTAACACAAAACAGTTACTGTATCATATTTATAAATACAGTTTATTATTTTAATGTGTCTATGATTTTTTTCAGTTGCCAGGCATCCATATTCTAAGGGAAGAGTGAGTGGAACTTTTTTTTTGTAAAGGGCAATACAGTAAATATTTTTAAACTGCTGGATAGTTTCCATTTTATAATATTCAACTCTTCTATTTACCACAAAAGCTGCTATAGACTTTCGGCAGTTTTCCAATAACTTTAATTGACGAAAGCAGCTGGAGGGCCGGATTTGGCCTGTGGGCAAGTATGTTGACTCCTCATCTAACAGGCAAGAAATATTTTCATTTGACCTGTTCCATTTTGATATCAACTGGTAAAAATTAGAGCAATAAGAAGATCAGTCACCCAGTCTGGTAAAGTGGGAACTCAGCTGCGCAAGTCATCTTCTCCTCTGGGTTTTGAACAATTCTTATATTCTGAAGGTATTTTTCTCCTTTCACTGTGCTTCCATGTCATAGGAATCCATGTGAGACAGGAATAAAATCGATGTTTATCATAGATTAGGGCTCTTGGGGAGCTTGATTGAGATAGGATGATTTTGAACAAATTGAGTTGGGCAATGTGTTTTTGTCTCTAAAAAAGAACCCAAAATTATGTTAACAAGAAAAGAAGGATGGGTCGATTTCGTCGCTGCTGGAAGTAGAGGACCGACTCTAGCGAATAACGGGCTCTGTTCTCTTGCTGTTTAAGAAAGGAAACATTAGATTTTCAAGTTTAATTGTGGCAATTTTATTTATCTAGAAAAAAATGCTTCTCTCCATCCTTTCTCTAATTTTTAAGTTAATTTAATACCAAGGTTTAAAACCTAATCTTAAATGTCAAGTATACTTAAATGTCAATTGCACACATAAATGTCAAGTGAACTATGTAGTTCTTCATGTCCTTTCATATTGAAGCATAGAAGGCATCATACAGAAGGCCCATGACTCAAGCAAGGACTGATTCTTAATGGAGTTTGTCCTTCTGACACACGGCGAGCTATCTAGTCAGTTGGTATATTCACTCTGCAGCTTCATAATGAAGTTGGAACGGTTTTCAGAGTTGTCCTCAATGAACCCCATACTTGTTTATAAGAAGTTATACAGAGATTACAAACCCTCATGGTGAATTCTTTCAGAGGGAACAAAAGACCAACGGGAAAATAATTCCAGAGGAAATTAGTTTGCGTCCATTGAATAATATTTTGAAATAACTTACTCATGTAGCTGGAATCCTTTCGCCTTGTAGTCAGTAAATCTTTCCTGATTGTGAATTGAGAGCCATATCCCTGATTCATATTTTCACCATTGATTTTTTTCCCCAGAAAATGGATTCATTTTGTCCAAACTCATTTTGTCGTTCTTATAAACATGTAGATTGTTTATGTTTTGAGCCTCCTGAACCTGCATATATTTTTCTTGTATCCATTTAGTAAATATTTATTAAGTACTTACCCCATGTTGGGGTTATATGCATAAACAGCAGTTAACTCGGAAAGCTTGAATTCCAGTAGAGGAGACAGAGCTTAAATAATTAATAACCCTAATAAATAAATAATTCCAGTAAGAGCTATGATGGAAAAGTACACTGCTCATAGAGCTTATACAAGGAAGTATTGACCTAGTCTGAGAAGAGAAGGCTTCTTAGGAAAGTGATCTTTTGGACTCAGATGTGGAAAAGGAGTAGCGATTCACCAGACAGAGTAGGAGCCAGACTGTGCCAGGTACAGGGGAGTGCCAGAAGCACTTAGGGATGTCAGAGGGCAGCTTTCAGTTCTGCAGAAAGAGCTTCTATCTGCTGTGCCATCTCACTGGGCCTCAGAACGGTTACATTTGAGAGTGGTCATAATCCTGTGTGTATATCCTGAACCAAAATGCTAAGTTAAAGGCCTTTGGACCTTTGTTTTGTAGAAAAGACTCTTCAGAATATGATATGGGAGCAACTCATATTTATTGTATAGTCTGGTATATTTGCAAATGGATTGTGTAACAGAAAGAAAGTACTAGGCTAATGGGGTGATAGTGTCTATCTCATTTCTCATACTCAGTTAGTTGTATAAATTCAGGCAAGCCATAACTTCTCTGAATTCTAGTTTCTTCATTTATAAAGTAGGAATTTTTAATTCCTTTCCTGTGTATTTAGCACTGACAATATCCAATCAAAATGTTTTCTGTACAGAACATAACCGTATTGTAGCTGTTTTTTCCTGCCCTCCCTTCTACCCGTTTTCTCTTTCCCATGCTTGCTAAGCATCCCCAGAACTCCAATCTGAATGGAGAAGCCACAGTGATAGAAAAAGGTCAGATCCTCGTGAGACTTACTCCTCTGCTCCAAAGTCTTCTTTCATGTTGCCTGCAAGTCTCCCAATGATGTGCCTGTCTTTACTAGCACTCTTACTTCTGATTCAGCCTTACCTGCTTCCTTGGTAAAGTAGATAAGGTCTTTCCTCGGGTACTTTTGCTTGCTCTGGCCTCCATCAGTAGAGAACTGTGCGGCTAACACCGACATTACCTTCAAGTGTCTGTCCATATGCTACCTTTTCAATAAAGCTTTTGGTGAACTGTTCCCTTTAGTGTGACACCCATGCTCCCCCACATCTGGGAACACCTTCCTTGGATGTATCTTTTCCTTTATCTCGCACAGCACTCGTCATTGTTCAGCATGCCATGGTTTAGTTACTTATTGGGGGACCATCAACTAGGCCAGTTTTCAAAGTAGAAATGGGTGATTTTAGATTATTCCAGGGTAATACAGGCCTTAGTCGTTTATAATTTTCAAAATAATTTCTTTATTGATTCTTTGGGAATTTCACATCATGTACCCCAATTGTGCTGATTTCCCAGTCCCTTCATATTCACCCTTAAGTTTGCAGCACCCCCCTATAGGAAAATTTTAAAAACTGAAACCAAACCAAAACAAAATAGAACACTTTATTCCTCTATCTTTCTGGCCTCTCTAACGTAGCGGTACTGGGAGCTGTGGTGGGTCACACAGTATACCCTTTTGTCCACTCAGCTTTAATTGCAAATGTTAATTGCAATGAGCCATTGTTTTTGTTCCAGGCCTCTGGTTTCTGGTACAGCATTATGATAATTTTTTAATATAAAATTTCCTTGCTAGGTTTCACAAAATAAGAAATTTTGGATTTTTTGTTGGCAACTTATTTGTCTCATTAACAATAACTGTTCCAAGAACCTAATAGGTTATTAACAAACATTTTGAGCAAATGAATGAATTAGTTATACATAAGAAAGATATAAGACATCCAGTAGTATAAATATATTTCATTATCTTTGTTGGGGTTTAAAAACATGTATGAGATATAGTAGTATATTCCTATCATCAACTAAGTAAAAGATAAAATTGCTCTGTATTTTTATATATACTTAAAAAGTTAAGGACTGATTTTTGAAAACAAAGACATTATAAAGAAAATCATTGCAAGACAGTTCAAAGAGACTGTTTATGATAAAGCTTTCTCTTTTCCCAGAGGGCACATGTTCCTTCTGAGAGCACACAGATACTGGCAGCCACCTCAAAGGGTTGTTGACCTAACTGAGAATTAGCATGACATGCTTACGAGGCTGAGTAGCTGAAGACAAAGTAGTCCTCTTTCCTGTTAAAGAGAAAGCTCATCATCAATTGATTGACAAGATGGGACTAAGATGAACTAGAGTGAAACCTTCAAAGGACGGGCAGCAGAGGACAGAAGCTATATCTGCATAGAAAGCCACATTCAGTCGGTGTTAAAATGATGATTAAAATGTGACATAATCCCTCTCAGATTCTGCAAAGTACTTGACAGCAATTGGAAATAAGCATTTCTGCATTCCTTTGATGATATGCATCCATTCATTACTTCATCAGCTTTATTATTGACTCATTTCTCAATGGATTCTAGCAGAATCCAAAGTGCAGTGTGTATTCTCATCAAACCTAATGGCTGAAGAGAATCCAAATGTAAAACAGTCTCCATTCCATTATGCTTACTCGGGAGTTTTAGATAAAAGGGCCGTACAATTTTCTTATAAAGCCAAAACAAAATCAATACACTTTCTCTTTTGATGCTATCAGTGAGGATGACTGAGCTAGGAGCTTTGCCTTTATCCAAACATAAAAACAGTCAAGGCTTACTTGACTCAATTCATAGGCATCCAGCTTCTCTATATTGCTAAACTGAATTTAGTTAGATTGGGTTTCCATACATTCCTTTTTTTTTCTTGCCTCAAGAATATACCACAAGTTATACACAAGGAAGTTAAATGGGTTCAGTTTTGCCACGAGAAAAGGCCATGCTTAATCTTTTCTTTGGGTATCTAACAATCATAGCAAAGATTGATACAAAAAAGGTAAAGACTTCATAGTTTGAGTGTTGTAAAAGATTGGAAAGAATATCTCCCTATTCTACAATTTTAGAGCGTGACTTGGGTTTTTTGGAGGGAGTTTTCAGATTTTTGATAGTCTTGGAAACCTGACCTCTGTGTTGTTGAAATTCCTGTTTTGATTGGCTGATTTGTATATTGTTATGCCACAGGAGTCAAAACTTTGTCTTCCTTTCTCAAGGCATTGGATGATTGATCTTGACTGACAATGTGACTGAACTGAGAAGCTCTGTTGACATCAGTGGAACACACTTCTGGGTGTGCCTGTGGAGGAATTTCCATAGGACTGACTAAAAGGCTTGGTCCTGGGTGGCATCATGCTAAATAAATTACGGACCCAGATGGTATAAAAGAGGGAAAGAATCAGGGCGACAGTGGTGCACGCCTTTAATCCCAGTACTCAGGAGGCAGAGGCAGGCAGATCTCTGTGAGCTCGAGCCCAGTCTGGTCTACAGAACAATTTCCAGAACAGTCAGAGAAAAATTCTGTCTCGAAAAATAACAGCAACAACAACAAACACTAAAACCCAAGGAAAAGAGAAAAGAAGCTTATTAGGGTAGACCATAGATCATGTCTGTGATAGCTTCATCAGTATAGATTAGCAGTGCATCCACATTCAGATTTAAAACAACTTACATTTTTCTACTCTCCCCCATTTCCATGCAGTTTGTTTAAAACTTCTGAATGTGGTTCTAACTTTGGTGGGGCTACTTTTGGAGCTTTTATTTGTAGTTTTAGAGGACTCTTTTCCTTGCTTCTTATCTGTTTTGATTCTGCTATTCCAGTTGATCTCTGATGAGTCCAGTAGGGAGGACTTTTGCCTGAAAGAAACAAAAAACAAATTACCAGTGCCTTAAAATGCAAGGATTTTTATTGCTTAGTAATAAGAAAACCAATCAAAATTCCAAAACAATTTTACACTTCTTAAAAGAACAATACTTTACTTCATATGAAAAAAAACAAAAACCCTAGGATAGCTAAAATTATTCTATACAATAAAGAACTTCCAGAGGTTATCACCAGCCCTGAGCTAAAATTATTCTGTACAATAAGGAACTTCCAGAGGTTATCACCAGCCCCTATATCAAGCTCTACTACAGAGCTATAGTAATAAAAACAGCATGGTAATGACATAAAAACAGACAGGTGGATCATTGGTATTGAATTTAAGACCCTGGTGTAAATGCACACACCGATAAACACTTGATTTTCAACAAAGAAGCCAAAATTATACAATGGGAAAATAAAGCATCTTTAGCAAATGGTGCTGGTCTAACTGGATGTCAGCACGTGGAAGAGTGCAAATAGTCCTTGTCTATCATCCTGCACAAAATTCAAGTCCAAGTGGATCATTGACCTCAACATAAAACTGGATACACTGAACCTAACAGAAGAGAAAGTGGGGAACAGCCTTGAACACATTGGCAACTTCCTGAATAGAACATCAGTAGCATAGACACTACGATCTATGATTAATAAATGGGATCTCCAGAAACTGAAAATCTTCTGTAAGGCAAAAGACACTGTCAATAGGACAAAACAGCAGCCTACAGAATGGGAAAAGATCTTCACCAACCCCACATTCGACAGAAGGCTGATCTTCAAAATATATAAAGAACTCAAGAAACTAGACATTAAAAAACCAAATAATCCAATTGAAAAAATGGAATATTGACTTAAACAGAGAATTCACAACAGAAGAATCTCAGATGGCAGAGAAACACTTAAAGAAATATTTATCATCCTTAGCCATCAGGGAAATGCAAATCAAAAAAATCTCTGAGATTCCATCTTACACCTGTCAGAATGGCTAAGATAAAAAACAATAATGACAGCTTATATTTGAGAAGGTATGGAGCAAGGAGAACACTCCTCCACTGCTGGTGGGAGTGCAAACTTGTACAGTCACTTTGGAAATCAATATAGTGGTTTCTCATAAAACTGGCACTCAATCTACTCCAAAACTTGGTGGTATTGCTCTTGGGCATACTCAAAAGATATTCACTCATAACACAAGGAAACTTGCTCAATAATGTTTATAGCTGCTTTATTTGTAATTGCCAGAACCTGGAAACAACCTAGATGCACTTCATCCAAAGAATTGATAAAGAAAATGTGTACATTTACACAATGGAGTGTTACTCAGTTGTTAAAAACAATGACACCAGGAAATTTGAAGGCAAATGGATGGAACTAGAAAAAAAATTCATCCCGAGTGAGTCAATTCAGGCCCAGAAAGATAAGCATGGTATATACTCACTCATAAGTGAATATTTACTGTAAAGTAAAGGATAACCATGTCACATCCACAGACCCTTAGAGGCTAGGTAACAAGGAGGGCTCAAGGGGGAATGCTTGGATCTACCTTAGAAAGGGGGATAGAGTGTATCTCCTTGTTGGTTTGGGGGATGGTGGGCATGGGTACTTGAGGGATCAGGTTTGGGGGTGGGCAAAGGGGGACAATGCTTAGAGAGATGACTGGAAAAGGGTACTTTATGAAGTAGGGTAGAAGCTTGATGTAAGGGAAGCTCCAAGGAGTCTACATGGATGGCCCCAGCTAAGACTCTAGGACAGTAGTGGATACATAGCCTGAACTGGCCATCCCTTGTGATCAGATCAGTGAATTTCCCAGTTGTCATCAGAGAGCTTTCTCCAGAGACAAGTGGAGGCAGACACAGAGACCCATAGGCAAAAATTGGTCAGGACTGGGGAGTCCTGTCGAGAGGAAGGAGGAATTCTGTTTTAGGAAACAGAGGGTCAGGAACATCACAGGAAAACCCACAGAAATCACTAGTCTGGCTCATAGGAGTTCCCAGAGACTGAACAGACAACCAGGGAGCCTGCATGGAATCTAGACCCTCTGCATATATGTGACAGCTGTGTACCTTGGTCTGTTGGTGGGACTTCCAGCAATGAGAACAGGGCTGTCCCAGGTGCTTTGAATGACTCTTGGGAACCTATTCCTCATAAGTCTTGCCCAGCCTGAATATCGAGGGAGGTTCTTGGTCTATGGCAGCTTAATATGGCATGGTTTGCTGATGCCCATGGGAGGCCTGTCCCTTTCTGGGTGAATACAGAGGAGGGGTGGATGGGGTTGGATATGAGGATGGGAGAGGAAGTCAAATGGGAGGAGGAAGGGGAAGCTGTGGTTGGGATGTAAATTATATAAATTAATTTTAAAAATTAGAATACCTAAACACTAATGGTCTTAGTATTGAATGGCTCAAACATGTGATTTCTGCTCTACCCCTGCCCCCAGTCTGGGTTTGTATTTCATGCCTCTTGATCACAAATGCTTACTACTCTAAGGTATAAACAAGATGATAGACTTACTATCTATAGCTCTTCTCTTGTATATGGCTATTTAATAAAGAAAGCAGTAGGATCTCAACAACTTCTGCTTAGGTCTCCTTGGCGAGTTTAGTCACCGGCCCCCAGCTGCCAGTAAAGCAGAGGAAGTAATGTTACAGATTTTTGACTTTCAGTGCTAAGGGGAATAGAGGGGACACAGAATTGAGAACAGCATGGTGAGTAGTAAGTCTCCAGCTTCTGCCACTTTCAGTCTGGCTCTTGGAAACAAGAGATGAACCATATTCCCTGAGATTGGGACTGGCATGGCCCCTCAGAACACAAACTTATTTGATGGTTAAGGAGTTTCATTTGTGTGTAGGAAAGGCTATTCATATTTACCTGGTTTTAATTACAAGTTAAAAGTAGTTTTCTTCTGGTGTTTAAATTCAATTCAAAAATTTAAGTCTATTACATAAATCTACTATACAGTGTCAATCCTTTGTAAGGTAACCTTTGATTTATTTTAGATAAATCAAGCTGAACAGACTGAATTTTGTCTAATTAAGTGAATTCCCATTTGTAAACTTAGATTCTTCAATTCTCTTTAGCCTTTCAAAGTACACTTTCAAATCTATTTGATTTTCCCTTTAAGCATTCCAAGTACCTGAGCAAGCAAACTTGGATACCAGCTAGCAAAACCTCATTAATTGCTTGAACAACTTTATAAGTTTAACAGCTTAAAGATGTAAATATAAAGAACCCATGTTGTTTTAAGTATGGCAGTGCACTTGCTGTAGTGGTATGAATGAGAATGCCCACCATTAGGCTCACGTATTTGAATACTTGGTTCCTAATTTATGGAACCATTTCAGAAGGATTAGGAGATGTGGCCTGGTTGGAGACAGGGTGTCACTGGGGTGGACTTTGAAGTTTCAAAAGCCCATACCGTTCCCAGTGAGTCTTTTCTCTTTGCCCTGTGCTTGTGAATCCTCAGCTACTGTTCTAGTGCCAGGGTTGCCTCCTGCCATGCCCCACTCCATGATGGCCGTGGACTCACTCTCTGAACCTGTCAGCAATTCCCCAATAATGACTTTCTTGTTGTGTTGTCTCTTCACAGTAATAGAAAAGGAGCTAAGATACATGCCAGAAGAAATGTAGTCAAAATGAGGCAGGACACATAACATAGCGAAAGAGTTGATATGCAGCTAAGGGCCAGTGCTACAGCAGAGGTGCCTTACAGTTCAGAGTGAAAAAAAACATGCTATTGCCTAAACTTTCTTGGTTAAAACTACCACCAGAGGATTGCTAATTGTTCTTTGCTTCTTTATAATGGCATTTCCATATAATTACCATTGCATTTCGGCTATATACATTATAATATTCAAAGTCATGACATACTCTCAAATCCCACCTAAGAATAGAAAAGGACTATGCTTTACTTGGGGAAATAACTCCACACCTTCCAGGAATTCTTGGATCTGTCCCATGAATCACCAATCCTTCCTCCATCCATTAATCTGCCATTAAGATATGCTGGCCAAACTCCCGCAAACTCACTCTGGCATTTACCTTTGAGTGCACCCCATTTGCTTTGTAATAAAAGCGTCCTCTCAGATCTCTACTTTGTCTGAATTCTTTCTCTACTGGGGACTAAAATCTGGAAATTGCGATGGCTCAGTGGGTAAAGGTATGTGTGGCCAAGCCTGATGGCCTGAATTTAACCCGTAGAACCCACAGAGTGGAAGGAGAGAAGGGAGGCCCCCAAGTTGTCCTCTGACCTCTGTACATGCAGTCACACACACACACACAGAGTAAATAAATATAAAATAAAATTTAAAAATATGAAAAAGGAAGGTACTGCCATCTACCTCTCTATTTTTTCCTTGAGGTCTCCCCAGCCCTCAGCACCAGAAACAAAAATATGTTGCATCATTTAATAAAAAATTACAAATTAATGAAATATTTTACATTAAAATTTTTGTTATTTGTGTTTAACTGTTTTTCTAAAATATGTATTGCTATCTTAAACCTCACAAGCATATTTAATTCAAAGTGCACACACATATTCTCAACTCCATGTATCAGTTTCAAAACCACAGGATTTATTCATTTCAATTTTATCTATGTTCTAAAGTTACTTAGTTTCAAAGGGACTATAGTATCATCTTGGTCCAGGCATGACTGTTTGTACAGGTGAACTAAAATCACTTCTGAGCCAGAGGTTTGAGGGGAAGATGCAGAAACAGAAGCAAAAGCAATCCAGGGTGATTCTGTCTGTGCAGCTGTTGAAGCTGGGAGTTTGGGATCACTATGGCAACAAGAACCAAGAGGCTCATATCCTTAAGCTGGGATTGGTTTCTTCTAAGTTACACTCTTACATCATTCTTCCATCTTAGATATCTAATTGAATTAGGTGAAGCTCTTCAAACCACCCCATCCATCAGCATTGTAACTAACTTCCTTGGACTGATTTCTATCACCTGAATAAATTGAAGGTTAATCTTTGCTTCCTGATCTGAACTACCATTCCTTACATAAAATAATACCATATGATAGGGTTCTGTGTGCCTCTTTTCAAGCTCTTCCTATGATCACAGCCACGAGTTACAATTTTTACTTTGGAAACTGATCACAATGAAAGTACATTATTCCAGAGAGGGAATTTTGGGTGGTGAGGTGGGTAGTTCTGTCCTTGTCACTGTGTCTTTTACTGCGTGCCATTTCATAATATCCATAGGACCTATTAACTTCTAAGTTCTGTTGGGTATCCATGGAAACCTTGAAGCTGCAGAAAAAAATTCTTTCTTTGCCTGCCACTATTATTTGTACGCTGTCACACTGGTATGACGCTTCCCTCTAAAATGTGCTCTACCATCTGTCCTTAATTCCCACCCACTGAAGAAGGAAGAGGGGTAAGTCTTTGCCTTTCTTCCCTGTGCTATCCTTTAATTCTGGTGAGTTTAGAATTTGTCTTTGATGGTAGAGGAGTAAAAAGAAAGGATTGATTCGGTGTGCTGCTGAAACTTGCATTCTTATACTCGAGCCCTTGTCTTTTGAGTTTATTTGCAAAGTGTGTGTGTGTGCGTGCGTGCGTGTGTGTGTGCGCGCGTGCGCACGCGCACACGCGCGCGCATGTGTTTTGAGACAATGTCTCAAGTAGTCAAGACGGTCTTCAAACTTTTTACGTATGGAACAATGAACATGAACTCTCAATATTCTTGTCTTCACTTCATCACTGACATTACATGCACGGTCCACTGTGCTTAGTTTGTGCAGTCCTGGGTATTTCGACTTCTTTCCCTGTACCAATATGAGAACTAACTTTTGCTTTGATTCTCACAGAAGAAAGGGAGGAAGGAAGGCATATGGGAAATAAAAGAATACCATATACATATCATAGTATCTTACCTGGGGAAAGATGAATTTCTGGAACCACCTCTTCATCGCTTCTAAAGCTAAAGGCCTTGATTTAATTGTTAGAACAGATCTAAAGGGAGCTTATACTACAGACCAGAGGTTCCCAACTTGTGGATCATGACCCTTTCACAAGGGCTGCATATCAGATATCCTGAATATCAGATATTTACATTATGATTCATGACAGTACCAAAAGTACAGTTATGAAGTAGCAATGGAATAACTTTATGGTTGTGGGTCAGCACAACATGAGGAGCTGTATTAAATAATCTCAGCATCAGGAATGTTGAGAAACACTGCTGTAGACTGAGAACAGCTTGCAGAGTTATTGGCGCCAAGGGCAATGTTTTCCTGACTGGTGCTCTCTGTTGAAATGCTCCCTCACAGAGAGCCTTTCCTTATCTTCTCATGCTAGACAAAATTCCCTTTTTTATATACTTCTAAAGTAACCTCTATTTCTCTTTTGGCCTATATTCCATTTACCATTTCAGCTTATATTATAATGCTGGTAGACTGAGTTCTTATGATGCTGGGAATTTGGCTTCATGCTACATTTGACACTATCTGCTCAAAATTCGATGTATGAGTGGTAGTTTTCAAATTGTCTTGGTTAATGAAACACAAGAAGCAGTAATGAGAAGGTAAGGTCTAGTGGGTTGATGTATCATAAATCCATGAGCTCGGGGTAAACTTTGGTAACCAAACTGGATTTGGGGAGGTTGAATGACTTCAATTTTCACATAGTTCTTTTCAGATTTCTTTATTTTTAACATTCAAGGTATTTAAGAGGAAAGCAAGGATTCAAAAAGCACAAGTATTCAAAAAGTAAGTAAAGATACATCCAACATACATAGAATCTAGCATTTTAATTTCCAAGTGGGAATATGAGTTTCTTATTGCTATCAATCAATACATCAATGTTAAATTTGGTGTTTAGCAAAATACAGCAAATGGAGGGTATTTCTTACTGGTGTGTTCAAATTTGTTAATAAACACTTTCATAAACTATAAATGGGAATTGAAATGAATCTAAAGCTTCCCTTTGTTTTGCAAGGCAGACGAGTTTTCCTGGACTTACTTTCTTCCAGACATTGCTTTAAAGGATGCATTTGAAGATACTAAAGCTGAAACAGAGATTTTGTTCCTGCCTTTTGACCCTGAGCCATTTCTATGAGAGAGGTTTTAAAACATGAATATTTCTACCAAGTGCACCTTTAAAATGGCATGAAGCACTGTGTTTAGAACTGCAAATATCACTGACATTTCTAAAGTGCAAACAATGTTTAATGGCATGGCAGTAAATTTATTGCGTCTACATGAACATAGGTATTGCTTCAAAGTTTGTACTATTTAAGAGTTAAATGAATTGGAAAACTCACTGTAGACTAATCTGTGTAACTAGAGGATGGTGTAATAACTATGAGGACTGCAAAACTCCTTTAATGCTTCAATAAATATGCCAGCTCTCTGTGGTGGCCTGCTGTTCTCTGAACCCAGATTGTTGCTTTGTAGGTACGTATCAATCTTCACTACTTGTTATGTTCAACCTTTCTGAATCTGCGATCGGGACCCATCTGTTCAGCTATACTTATTAGTGTATTTTCTTATGACATAAGTCCTTCAAAAATGTTCCTCTCCAACTGGTATCATGATACCTGCTGGGTTATATTTGTCATGTACAATAATGGTATAATAATCCTTAATTGCAGAAAACCGAAGGTAAATAGAAAAGTTGCAAACTTCCGCTGAGGTCAGGGCTGCCTTGGGAATTAACAGTGATGCTCCTGACAGATGAGTCAGAAAGGATGCTAATTATGAAAGATGACCATGCCTAGGGAGTAGCATACCAATCCTTGACCCAAAATAGGTGGTGGAGTTGAGCTCATTAAGCTTTTCTGAAGCTGTTATACTGGTTATGTGCTTGTTTGGTGTGGAGGGGAATAACTGCTTCTGTCAGTGTAGCAGGCACAAGCATACAGGGTTTACCATTGTTTTCATTAAATGGAGAATGTGGTCTTCCTTAAGGACTGAAAAAATGCTTTTAAAATTTGCTTTTGCTCAGCTGGGAATGGTAGCACATATCTGTAATCTGAGAGGCAGAGGTGAGAAGATCACAAGCTTCTTATATAGCATAACCCTATCATACTCAAATACATGTGCACATATATACATGCATACACATATATACACACACAGTGACACACACACAAATTGGGAAGATTTTGCTTTGAAAGACATGCTGTTCTACCATTCCCTACATTTGTGCATTTTCATATTTCTCTATAGTTTTGCTTCTCCTGAGGCTATGTTTTATGTACTTTATTGAAAGAAGAATATTGGAAAGTATTTGTAGTTGAAGTTTCCTTGGAGCTGGCTGTCTAAGAGGAAAGCATTTCTTGGAGTACCCTCTCAATTCAGAAGGCATTCAGCTTTAGAGCAGAACCATTTTTCTGTCTTACAGAGCTTCTGGGCTTCATTCTAACACGGACAAAAGACAGCACACAGTGAGAGCATGTAGGACTCAGAGAGAAAAGCAGGAATGGAACCCTTTCAAGTAGAGAAATGACATGTTCCAAATATATGCATAAGTACACAGCTTTTATTTCAAATTTAGTTCCTGTATTAGATATAAAATTATGTGAAACTTTCACATCAATTATAGGAAATTGAAAAATAATGAATATATCTGAATCAGTTCTCTAATTTAGGAACTAAAGAATAACCTGTTGATGCAAAAACCCCAGCACTCACCTTAAAAGTTTACTCTGGAGCCATTTTGAGTGACTATAACCTGGAAATACATGTTTAGGTTACCCCAAATTTTATGTCTCAACGTGGAAGCAGGTTTATGAAATTTTATAATCCTACAGAACAAAGCACTCATAATCAAGGTAAATTAAAAAAAAACATTGGTGGGTACATCAGAGAGACAGCTACAGTTATGTGGGAGCAGCTTTTCTCTAGGCCCTGGATGATATCTGCTGGCATTCTTAGCTTTTGAATAGGGGAAAGCTACTGGGCTGTTTAGTTAATAGCGTCTTTTTTCTTTTAGTCACATGATGTTAGCTCTGACACAGGAGTAGAGAAGTGATGTCTGTTCTGGAGGGTTAGAACCAGTCCAAAGATGGTAACTACCCCCTGAGCCTTCAACATTGTAACACCTCCACACTACTGTCATTTTAATCAGTCATTCAGTGTCTGCAAAAAACAGCTTTTTTTCACTCTTAATTTCCCTTCTCCATAGGAGAATTCTGGACTTTTAATTAGCCTTTTTATTTTTGATAGTAACCCTACATCTCTGTATAATCTTTAAATAATATCCCTTTTTGTTTGTAAGGATCATTCAAGTTGCATAATACTGTGTGTACAATTTTTACACAACTATATTTTTACATCACCCAATATTATATTCAAAGGAAGCATCTATATTGTTTAAGCTGTATCAATACATTTTCACTGTGTTAGAAAATTATTTTGTGTATAATAATTCATGCATTTTGTGGCTGATGGACATTTGATTCATTTCCAGTTTGCCAAAACTTTGAGCTTTCTTAGAGAAGTGTCTTGTTTGCGATGTTTTAAGAGTTTTCTAGTCTGTATACATAGAAACTGAATTGCTAGATCATAGTCCACATGAATATTCAGATTTACCAAACAATGTCATATTATGTTCTACTCGCTATGTTCTCCAGTCTTAGACTGTTCCCTCTCATTTTCTATTATTGCCAGCCATTAATATTGTCAGACTTTTGAGTATTTGTTCCAACTCTGTATTGTGAAGATCAGAACAAATCTTTTCCAATAAATACTTACCTTTTGCTCAGTGCTTTGGAAGTTAAAATGATATGCACTGGATAATCATGTTTAGTAAATTTTTCTAGTAACATTTTTCAAATGACTCTTATCTTTTCCTACCACACTTCACTTGAGGTAACAAAGTCTTCAGTGAATGAAAACTTAGTGAAATAATGCCTTAAAAAGGCAGAGAAATTGACGTAACTGCAGTATACGAGAGTAATAGCATTAAATTTTTCTCAAAAGACAAGTACCTGGAGAAAAATATCTGAAAATGCCATGGAAAATAGAGGTGGGCAGGTGAGTTCACTTGTGTGAATAAATGGTCTGTAGTGAATAGTTAGGTTAGGTAAAGTTAAGCTGATGACTAGTGGTATAAAACCTTTTCGAAATTGCTCACACTCATCAGTAATGTTACAATCATCTGGCAACTAAAGGCACAAAATTGCAAGTTCTACCCCAGGTCGAATGCTCCATAATCTGCATTTTCTCCATACTTCATAGGAGATTCAAATGTATGTTACTGCTGGTAAAGCGGTAGGAAGTGCTGAAGAATTTTCTGAACCAAGGCTTGGAAATGCCCTCATGGATGCAAATCTTTGGTGGTAGGAAGGCTTGATGGGTTAGGAGATTGAAGGGAGCAGTGTCAGAGGATACTTTCTTTTTCTTTGTTTATTCTTATCTCATACAATTCATCCTAACTACAGCCTCCTTTTCCTCTAATCCTCCCAGATGCCCCCACACCACTGCTCCTCCATTTTCCTTCAGAAAAGATCAGGCCTCCCAGGGATATCAACTGAACACACCATAACAAGTTGCAAAAAGACCAAACATGAACTCTCATATCATGGTTGGATGAGGCAAATCAGTAAGAGGAAAGGGGTCCCAGGAGGATGCCTCTCTCAACCTCTTTTCTTACCTTCAGTCCCTGAGAAATTGTGGATCTTTCTTATGTCACATCAACCCCAGTTGCTCATGGTAAATTTTTTTGAGCAACTGTTAGAGTGTTTTTTATATTTTTATTCTGAGGCTCACATGGTGATGTGGAATTCCCCTCTGTATGCTGTGAATATCATTGGTTAATAAAGAAGCTATTTGGGCCCTGTGATAGGGTAGAGTAGATAGAGCTAGGTGGGAAAAACAAAACTGAATGCTGGGAGCAAGGAGGCAGAATCAGTGAGATGCCGTGTAACCCCACCAGAGACAGATGCTGGAACATTACCTGGGAAGCCACAACCTCATGGCTATACACAGATTAATGGAGATGGGTTAATTTAAGTTATGAGTTAGTCAGAAATACGCTAGAGTCATTGGCCAAGTAGTGTTTTAAATAATATAGTTTCTGGGTGATTATTTTGGGTCTGAGCTGCTGGGCAGCCTGAAAACAACACGCGGTCTCCTAGAAAAATGTGTTGCTTTTAGTATGGGAAAACAATAACACACACTCACACACACACACACACACACATGACATAAGGAGTTGTCAGCAAGTTAAAATGTTAGGTTGTACCATGATTTGCTGCTCTGTAGTTACTGGCCTATCAGCTATTATCTGTAAGATGACCCATTTACAACCTCCAATTCTTTGGAAAACAGTGCTATCTCTAGAGATAAGAATAAGACCATAGTGCCAGCTAAAACTTATCAATTTTTCTGCGGCCTATGACTTTTCCTATCAGATTTGGCTGCGTTCCCAATATAGAGTCTGCCTATCTTAGAAAACCTCCGTTAATCATGTGGCTAAGGATAGCACAGTGCTCTTGTCAGGTACGAGAGCGTTTAGTAAAAGCAATAAACATGGAAGTGGATGTAGACTTTTGAGAGATTATCTGTAAAACAAAGCTTTTTAAAGACTTCCTTATAATGCTTTTATTCGTTTCTGGCTTCAGATAGGTGTTGGCACCATCCACCTACAACATATACTCCTCTTTTAAATAACAGTCTTTTCATACCATTCAGAAAGACACTTCCTTCTCCTCTAACAGAAATTATATTTAGCCAGTCTCTGACTCAGGGTTACAGGTACTGTGAACAGTTTCACCTCTGTAGGAAGCAATTGAACCTCTTTTATAAATTGTTCTATTACCCAGCTTGCTGCACTTAGAAAGTCTCATCTCTTGACCCCTTTTCATATCTGAATTGTTCAAATAAACTGTTTTTTTTCTTATTTGAGTTAAAGTGTGAATTTTCTCATGGTTGCTAATCAGGCCAGATCTTCTGAGCTGTTCATGATAAAGATGAACCAGAATTGGCAACAAATCCACTTGTGTCAAGAAAGATAGTATTTGAAGTCAATAGCAGTCATCTTGGTTTTTGCTAATTAGACTGTTTTTGTCAGGTAACATTTTACTGAAAATGATTTCCTTTTAAACCATGCATATATAATGATGATAAATCAGTGTAATAATTCAATTTTGTAAGGGATAATATTGAAAAGGGTCCTGAAGTACCCCTCCTTTTGGAAGGAAAATTCCTCCTATCCCAGAGCCTTTTAAAATATACGCTAGAGGGGTATGTCCACAACTCCCATCACTTAGGATGCATGTGAAAAGTATAAAGTCCTGGGCTGTCACTCGAATTTAATGAATCAGACTTTCTTGGAGAGGGACCTCCAAGAAAGGGACTGATAATCTTCAAGTTTACTAAGTACACATTGTGAATTCTTACCATCTAAAAGTTTTACAGAGTCTATCTGAGTGGCATAATGGTGGTTTAAATGTGCAGTTGAATATACAAACTCCTCAAAGCTCACACATGCTTTGTATGTGGAACCCATCATTTGAGAATCTTTTGGTCTTTTGTGAAGCAGTATGTCTTTAGTACTGACTCTCTCTTAACTGAGCTCTATCTTAACCTAAAAGGTCATTCCTTAAGTGAAGCAGTGTAGCAGTGGGTCAAAGCTGTTATTAGAATAGCTTTTTTAAATGAAAATTAAATAACCAGTGTAAAAGTATATGGCATGTATATATGCACACACATATATACATATATATACACATAAATTATATATATATATCAAATAATAAGACCAAAGTTTGGAAGCTTGTCATCCAGCTTTTGTAAAATGTTGTTAACATATGGGAATTCCAGACAACTTAAAAAGAACGAAAGCAGTAAGTATAATACAGCCATTATGATAATATGTATCCTGGCCCGTTAAAGTTTACAAAGAACTCTATGAAGAATCTTTTTACACATTTGAGCTCATAGTTGCCCTGAGGCCTATCAGAAGCCAAGTTTGACAGTTGAAAGTGGTGAAGGTCAAGGTTCAAGAGATGAGTGAGAGTGTGAGCTATAATCATCATTTCTTTAGGAGTACCTTCTAATCTTCAAATTCTCCAGTTTACTGCTCTTGCCCACTGATTCTGCTACTTAATGTCTAACATAGCACCCAAAAAGTTGGATATCTTGCAGCAAGGACTAGGTAATTTCTGACTTTAGAGATGTCTGGCTAGAGCCAATGTCAAGAGGCTCTCTTATTCAGAATACTCAGTTAAGACAGTCCTGAAGAACTCCTCTGAGTAATTATACTCCAGAAGAGTTCCAATCTTCATTTTATCAAGAAGTAAATTTTATGAGAGGGAATCTGGCTGAAGTTGCATATTATATAATTCTTTATTCATGGTCTTTGGCCCCAATTGACTATCTTGCATCTAGCCTTGTACTCTCTTTTCCTTATGTGCTGTCATGCAAGGGACTGTAGACGTTGGTGTACGTTAGAGACAGGTAGGCAGTGTCCTGGACCAAACCAAACTGAATAATTATTTTATCTGTTGGTAATGTCCTCTGGGAAAAATAGAAAAAAATGTAAGTTTAAAGCATTATAGAAAGCAGAGTTCATTACCTTGCCAAATAATTCTGTCTTTTATTTTGGAAACAGCAGTGCTTGTGTGGATGTTTTGGCTAAGTGTACATGTTGATATTTTCTTCTTCTTTCAAAGCAGATATGTCCTTGGGAAAAGAGCATAGGCATGTGTTTGAGAAAAGAACATTGTGCACTGCGCACAAACATTTCTAAGAAAATGTTTTCTCTTTGATTATATATTACATTTCCTCAGAGACACAATTCCTCAACTGAGTATGTTTATAGATCATGGTATGAAATTACTTTTGACTTGTAATAAAAGCAACTTTATGATAAGTAATAAGCTGGGTATTTCAGCTGGGCCTGGTAACCTTGCCCTGTAATCATAGTGTCTCAGGAGGTTGAGGCAGGGGGTTTTCCATTTTAAGGATAGTCTGGCCTGGTGACTTAATGAATCTCATTTCAAAATGGAAAGTCAAAACAAAAAGGTTAGACATGTAGCTACGTGATAGAGCACTTCCCCAGACTGTGCAAGGCCCTGCGTTCAATTTCAAGTGTGGAAAGTAAAAAAGATGAATACTTTGAGTACAACTTACTGAAAGTTTCCTAATTTATTTGTGCCCAAGAGAACAGTTTAGAGGGGAGAAACCCAGGGAAGACTTGCAGGTACTTAATTATTCTTAGACTTGCCAACTGCAGTTACATAGCTTACCATTCTAAAACATCTAGAACATCTGCAGGGTTAAGAGTTTCTGCCATACTAGGCAAGGTGTTCCCCCTGTTACTTGCCAATCTGGCTCCGTTTCTCCTACAGAAGAAAGAGCAGGACTCAAAGACCAAAGGAGAAAGAGGAAATTGTGTGGACAGAAGAATGGGAACCATTTTCTGCTTATCCAATGATAACTACTCAGATATTAATATGAGTTATTTTTGTGAGAATGAAGCCCGTTTGACCCAAATGAAGCCTGTTCACCCTGAAAAACACTGCAATGCCAGCAATACAAACAATTTGCAGTTGAGGGAGGATTACTGCACAGGACAATACTTCAATTTGCATTTTTAGGGCAGGATATGATTAAATGTGCTGAACTTATTTGCAAAAGCTGCTTCAGCCCCAGAAAAAAAAAACATTAAACACCTTAATAAAACTGGGGGAAATGGCATAAATTTAGGTACTGCAGCAAATGGGAAACAGCAGAGCTGGACAGAATGGACAGCACAGAATGAATAGCACAGAATGCTGCTGGGCTGAATCTGCAGGTCAGTTCTCTGGCATTAGCAACATAGAAACTAGTCTGTTTTACACAAGAAATTCTTAAATTATCTGTACTTCCTTAGTAACCATTTTCTTACTTTTGACATTATTTTCAAGATTTACACTATGAATATTTGGCAGTACCACTGATATATCTGGTAGTTAATTATGCTCATGGATAATGGGAGCTCAATACACAGGAGTAAATGCTGTAATGATGCCAGAATATATAGTAGCACTCTTTATTTGTGATTCTCACAGTAGTATGGCTGGAACCTTGGACCTTCTATATAATTGTAAAATGCTCTACCTCTGAGCCAAATCCTAAGACCAGCTCTTCTTACATACAGGTTGTGTTGCTAGCTTCTGAAAGCTGACTCCCAAGGCCAGTTTGTGTCTAAGTTGAAAGGCATAAGATAAAATTGACTGCTCATGACATTTACACATGGTTTACCTGTTTTTTCAGGCTTCAAGGTACCTATGTGATTTGCTAAAACGAAACTTCATCAGGCATTATATAATACAGCAGAAAGTACTAAAAGCGTGCAAACAAAACATTTTGTCTTGGCTCCATTAGTAATTGTATTAGTGACTTTAGACAAATTTGTTGGTTGTGTTGGGATCTCAGTTTGTTGCCTTTCTACTCATGGACCTGTCCTGGTTAATCCTGTTCACATTGTATTTTAACTCTTTCTTGGGGTATAGATTAAAGGAAAGTCACATGCATATATATTGCTAAAGTATTAAATATAAATTTTGGGGAACATGAAAACACTACTGAATGAGAAATAGACTACTAGTTCTTCCTTTTTATGCTGAGTCATTTCCATTTCCACAGTAGTCTTGTATCTGACCCAGCTTCCTGAGATGTTTGCTCTGAATGAGATGATGGACTCTAAGCATGGTTATCACAGAAGGGAATTCAAGGAAGATTTGCAGTTAACATTCTAAGGACCGTTTCTCAGTGAAATGGGTACTCTAAGCCTTGCACTCTGCCGTTGTGGTAGCTGAGTCCCAAGCCTTGTTTTCCTTTGATTCCCAGTGTATGTTGTTTTGAGAATTTACCTGTATTTGCTCTTAGTTTCACCTCAGAATTACTAGATCATACTTGCATACTAATAAGCTCTCAAAGTTATTTTTTGTACAACCTGAAGCTCGAGAATCATTATTATATCATAGTGTTTTCCTGGCTTTAGCTTGCATCAAAACTGTCAAAAAGTTTGCTGGCTGCCAGTTTCTTAATCAGGAAATCTGGAGTGGTGTTGGATAATTTTCAATTCTAATCAATTTCCTGGTGGTACTGATACTATTGGAACAGAGACAACACTTTCAGAATCACTCCAGGTTGGAAATATTCAAATAAGTGATCATTAGAATCTCTTGGGGAATCATTATATAGCCCAGGCTGGCTTGGATGTCACAATCCTGCTTCCCTTCTTATAGATATGTTCACCCTCCTAGGGCTCAGACTCAGAGAGTTTATGCAAATACTTAAATGCCTAGCTACCACTCGGTGAATCAAAATATCTAGTGGTGTGGCTCAGACATCTGTCTTTAAAACCTCTTAGTTGACTAGAGTGTGCAATAAGGCTGAAAATTTCTGCTCTGTGGGAACCAGGACTTCATTATGAGACTATATTCATTCTACTTCATGCTGATTATCTCTAAAACAAAATCTCAGAATGAAAAATATTAATTTAATTCAGCAGTCAGTGAGTACAGAAGTCCCATACGGAAGCTTTTCTCCAATTGAGGGAACTATTAGGTTGAGGGCTATCTTCCTGATCTATATCTCTGATTTCATCAGTTGAGAATGGAACTTCTCATCTGCTTCTTGAATAAGCTGCCAGTTCAATACATGCTGCTCCTTACTTTTGATTCTCACCTTTTCTGACTTTGTCTTATAGCTTTATTTCTGACTTCTTCAGCCAATTTGATTCTTTAAGCGAGAGGGTGTCAATGTGGCTTTCATAATGTGCCAGTCCCATTCTCTTACCCCTGACCCCAGCCTTACTGTTCACTGTTAATAAAAGTCATATGTCAAAACCTCAATTTTATGCTACTTGAAGATTTTCAGTAGGCAGTTATCTTTTACAAAATAATGAACATGTCAGTGTATAATGGAGGCTTAAAGGCTGTTTTCTGAAGATCACCAACTCTTTACATGTGTCTGCAGATGCCAGAGGGACGTCTGAATGCAGAATAATACTGGATATCTCTGCTATCATTTGGATCTGACTCTTTATCAACATATTGCTGTATTCCTTCTCAGTTCCACAGAGTGGAGTAAAGGGAAGGATATGGCAAATGTTGCTCTCTAACTTCTAGGGATTCTTGATCATTAGGATAGTATGAAAACCACTGTTTTGGAGAACAAACAAGAAGCCTTTAAGATGTGCTGCTATCCTTCAAGCCACAAACCCTGACTTCCAGTCAGTACTCTAAAATTATTTACTGCATGCACCACAAGTTCTGTTACCAAAAAGTATGACTCAGAAGCTGGAAGGTGTGTGTGTGTGTGTGTGTGTGTGTGTGTGTGTGTGGTGTGTGCGTGTGTCTGTGTGTGTGTGTGAAGTGTGTGCGTCCGTGCGTGTGTGTGTCTGGTGTGTGTGTGCGTGCGTGCGTGCGTGTGTGTGTGAAGTGGTGGAACTAACTTTCTTTTATGAGATATGGCAAGGGTTTGAATAGATTATCATGAGACTTTTCTGAGTATTGAGGCCACCGTGACAGAGCTGCGTAGTTTTGATTTTCATTAAGATAGGAAGGGCTATGTCAGAGGCAGACAACTGCTCCTGCCTTACAGTTCCAATTGATCTGCAGAATTACAACATTACTGTCCCTGCATCAAGAATACCACTGTCTTTCCTAGCTTTATTTTAAATGATGCTGGAAAGGGCACAGGAATACTTCTTAGTGATAATGTACTCTATATCAAGGATAGTATAACAGAAAAATATAAAGGTCAGATATAATTGCTTATTTATTTTTACAAACTCCAGTATTTATGTCTTTGACTTCATCATTGAAGTCCACCATATTCCTTTTGAATTAAACAGATTAGATTAAAATGTATGGCTATACTCAAAAAAACCTCTTTGAATTACAATATTCAATCTCATGAGCAAAATTACAAATATAATTACCCACTAGTCTGTTTTTGGTTTCAGTATGAGCCACAAGAAAGCCAGATGTGCATCCTCATGCAAAGATCTTGGGAGACTGATTTGTTGTGGCAGTTCAACTGTTTACAGCTTGCACTCTGTATTTGAGTGGATTTCCTTGACAGAGAATTGACTCAATGCAGTTGAACAAGTTTTTTGTTGTTGCTGCTGTTGTTTGTGATTGGTTATATAGTAGGGATTTCAAGTTTGATTTGGGTAAGAATGTTGCTCTTTGAATTACTTCTCAATTCTGCCATTCAACTACTGCAGGCTGCTTGTAGTACTCTGTGTGCCCTCCCACTTACCTTTCAATCATTTTTTTTCCTCAATAAATACCTGAAGGCTTTAGGGAAATATCAGATTTTTGTTGAGCTGTGTTCATAACTTTTCATTTTCTGGTTTCTTCAGCTGTAAAATGAGATTGATGAAATATATGTATATGAATGTGGCTCATAGCTGCTTCATAAATAGAGGTGAATAGCCACTGCAGAGTCAATTTGAAAATAGCAAACCTTTGAAAATATTAAAATGCAGTCATTATATTTCCTTTTCCCATATGACAGCAAACTGTAATTTTCTGGAGGATGACTGCATAGCTTCTGTGTCTTTGGAACCCACTATTGTACACAAAAATTTGCATAAAATGCTCTGGATGAACAAATTAGTGTATCTTTGAAAGTGATCTGAATAAATTGGTTGGTCAAGCAATTGTCAGATGTTTGAAAGTAGTTATCAGAGGCTTCTGAAAATTACAGGTGCATGAGAGCACCTGTCTCCCCTGTACAAACCTGACTATGTTTTGTGAAAGCAAGTCTTAAGGTCACATTGTGGCACATGGGCTAACATCTATTGGCAATCAGGCTGAAACATAGCTGTGCAATCTATTTGTTTGTGTGGGTCTTACCTTACATCTCTTTAGATTCTCTATGCACTTAGGCAAAGCACTTTATATGAATGGGTTTCTATGAGACAAAGACTTTTAATACTGTGAAGGCATAATTATCATGTTAATAAGCTCAGGTGACAGACTTCCTCATTTAGAGATAGCATATGGATTCAGAAGTACTTTTTATCAAGAAATTTAGGTGTTGTTTACCATGTGTAAAACTTTCAGTTCTTGCAAAATTGTTCAGTATCTTTCAGGAAAGCCTGGAGGAGAACATTATAACTAACAAAGGTTTGTTATTTTTCTCAGCACTGTGACAGAAAGACCAATCAAAGGAACTTAAGGTAAGTCAAGAATTTTAACTCTTGATTTTGGAGAGATTCCAATCCACTGGAGTGGGGAAGACATGGCAGAAATGTTCTTTGTGTGGAGGAACATGTATTGGCTTATTCACATGTCATCAATCAGGAAAAAGAACTAGACAGAAACAATGGCTGGCCTTCAGTGATCTCCTAGTCAGCTTATACCTTGTAATGGCTTCACAACCTTCAAAATACTGCTATAATCTTGGGACCAAGCATTCAAAACACAAGCCTGTGGGGAATATTTAAGACTTATATCATGACTCTATGTCTACCTACCCATTTAGATCAGAATTAGACCTCTTAATCTGGAGGCATGCAGTTTATTTTGGAATGAGGGATTCTGAAATTGGATCCTTGGGAAGAATGTATACAAATCTGCAGAATGAATTTCTGATTTTAGAAATTCAATTAGCAACTACCAGAACTTAGGTTGTAAGTGACATTTCTATACTGTCTATGCCGATGTTTTCTGTCATTAGTGGGGATTGAAACTATGACTCAGAATATGATAAATAAGTACTCAGCTATTGAGTTGTATCAGTCATATCCCTGCTGTGATACAACTTTAAATGTTATGTAATACAAGATTGATTCTTTTTCATCTTTTATATCATGTAGCCATTGAAATGAGCAAATCTTCTGCCATCTTGATCCTGATTTTTCCAGCTTCCAAAAATACTATGCGCAACAAATTTCTGTCACTTACAAATAACCCAACTTATGGTACCTTGTAATTACTATCTGAACTATTAATGGTAGTCACTGGTGCCAAGAAATGGGATACTACTGTAATAAATAGCAAATATGGAGAAGTTGCTTTGAAATGATATAGGAGACAGACTAGAGGAGACTAGGAAACCAGGAAAGAAGAAAACTATACTGTCATGAGCAGATTGTACAAGATGATTCTGGTGAGCATTGTAAAGGAAGCGTTTGTCATCTTAGAGAATATGCAAGTGTTCATGATCGTCATATCAGTAGAAATATGGATGGTAGAGGCCACGGTAATGATATCTTCTATGAAATAAGGCCCATAGTATTGGAATCAGGAATAAAAACTATACTGAACTTGGGAAAATTATATTGCCTAGATCTTGTGAATGATAAAATAGAATATTTGATCAAAAAATCTCTAGGAAAAATGTGAAGTTTTGACATGGGTTCTTTTTGCCTACAAGAAGAAAATGAATTAAAAGCAGAATTTATGACTAGAAGGTATTTATAATTCAAAGATGTGAAAAATTCACAACCTAAGAATGTTACAAAAATATAAAAAAACCCATCCTGTAGAAAACACCAAGGGTGTATATTAAGATTAGTGTGGACTGACCTAAACATGATGTTATTCATCCAGACAATGGAAAAGCAAAGCTGAAGTCACTAGAAGTTTAAAAGGCTAGAGATTGGAAAAAATAACCCATGTAAATGGTTCCTATGGTTTAGGTTTCAATCATAGATAGTGCCAGACAAGTCAGTACATAGGCCAAGAATAGCAATTGTTAGTTGTTTATAAATTATTATGACTATTTAAATCTGTCATTTGCCCCAACTCAGTAAGAGTAAAATCAGTATATCCAATTAAGAATTGAATTGGAGGCCTTTTAGTAAGGCCTCTTTCTGGGGTGGTGCAGAATCAAACCCTTAAAAACTGGCATGTATATTTATAGCAATGTATGTTGTGTCGGCAAATCCTGTCAATAATGTGTAAGCTGTCCTGTGGCCAGTGTTCTTTCAAGTCACTGAACTTACTCCAATAATTGTGCCAACAACTGAAACAAAGTTTTACAAAGAACAAAATTGTAGATGGAAGTTTCTGTCCTGCCGAGTCCTGCAGCCATTTAGTCCAAAGGAAAGACAACAAGACTTATATTAATTATAAACTGTTTGGCCTATTAGCTCAGGTTTACTATTAACTAGCTCTTACAACTTAAATTAGCCCATAATTCTTATATATGTTTAGCCATGTGGCTTGGTACCTTTTCTTAGTGAAGCATTCTGAATTTGCTTCCTCTGTGTCTGGATGGTGACTGACTCTCTGCCTTTCCTCTTCCCAGAATTCTCTTAGTCTGGTTTCTCCACCTATATTTCCTGCCTGGCTACTGGCCAATCAGTGTTATTAAATCAATATGAATGACAAATCTTTACATTGTACAGGAATCTTTACATTGTACAATCTCCCACAGCATTTCCCTTTTTTCTTTTCAAAACAAGACCCTGAATCTAATCTCCTTTGTTTTGCTTTTTTCCTGACCATTGTCCATAACAACATGTAACCAGCATATTAACAATGACATATATCCATAATCCATTATTTGGGAATGTGAGTAGAGTTTTCTAGACTACTTCTTGCTGATTTGGTTTGCTGGTCATCTTTTAGGGACTCAAAGAAAATTTAGGATTATGCTCAAGTCCTGACTGGAATATTTTGTGAGGCTGGATCATCTCAGCCAACAGTCTTGAAACTGTTCTCGATGTAGAACTCAGAAGAAGCTGCAACAGAGGTACTCTGAAACCTTGGATCACCTTGGCTATCTGTTTTCATTGGAGATTTGTCAGTGGGTCTTCCTTGATCATGCCTTATTTTTCTTAACCTAGAATGAATCCTCAACCTCTCATTTTCTGTAGAAACAAAAGCAAAACCTCTTCTCCAAAGTGACATATCTTTTGATTTAAATTTTGAAATAAAGGCATTTTCAAAATATATAGATTGGACTAATTCAGCAGAATTTATAATCAAATGTATTGTATCAGCTGTTGCTCTTTCCTCAGCAGTTGAACACTTCAAAAACAACAGAATAACATGCAGTATCCATACAGTATTTTCCATCTTTATGTGACATTTTTCTTACTCTATTTCTTTTCTTTTTATTTTTTAATTTTTCTTTTATTGAGACAGGGTTTCTCTGAGTATCTCTGGCTGTCCTGGAACTCACTCTGTAGACTAGGCTGTCCTTGAACTAAAAGAGATCTGTCTGCCTCTGCCTCTCAAGTACGTAGGTTAAAGGCATGCACTACTGCACGCAGCTACTCTATTTTTTTAAAGGACTTTCGCTATCCTCTTTCTTTTATCTCCCAAGGCAATGTACATTTTTAAATACCCTGTAAACTGTTTAGAATTTTGTTTTGGTCTGAATCTGTGTTTACTGTATATCTCTATCTTTTTCTTAACACACAAGTCTTAAATCAGCATGGCTAGGATTAAAACTGTGGCTTTGGCAGCTGGCTCCATCCCATTTCTTAGCTTTCTGAGATTCTAGCTTCATAATGGAGGAACTGAGAGGAGCTATGCTTATTACTACAACTCTGCGGAGTGTTAAGGTTTCTGTCATCAGCAAGAAGCATGCTCATCAACACCATTTAAGTGTTTTGTGGTATGGATTCTTAAAAGAGCTGTGAGTTTTTGGCACTAACATTGAGTCAGGAAGCTTCTCTTAAAGGAACTGTGCCTATTCTTATCTCTAGCGAACAGACCCTACCAGAAAATGATAGTTACCAAGAAACTGCACTTGACTCTGTTCTTGTCTGTCTAGAATCCTTTTTTTAAGCTTTCTCAGATTTTATCTGGAAATTCTTGACAAACATTTGGGTGCCATTTGTAGATGCAAGTTTCTTTCCTGCCTAGTCTCTCAGCCATTAATTACCAAAGAATCACACTGAAGATTACATTAACCATAAGATGTTTGGACTATTAAGCTTATTATTAACTAGATATTATAACTTAAGTTCTTGTTTAGCCACATGGCTTGGTACCTTTTCTCAGTGAAGCCTTCACATCTTGTTTTCTCTATGTCTGGATAGTGATTATGTCTCTGCTTTTCTTCTTGACAGAATTCTTTTAGTCTGGTTCCCAACCTATCTGGCTATTGGCCAATCTGTGTTTTATTAAATATGAGGGTAAAATCTTTATAGTGTGCAAGTACATTATCCCACAGCACACAATCCATCCCTGTAGATGCCTGGTGGACAGATGGTATGACTAGGATCATCGCACAAGAGTGGGTGATGTGGGATTCCCCTCAGTATTCTGTGATTATCATTGGTTAATAAAGGAATTGCTTTGGGCCTATAGCAGAGCTGTAGGGGAANTAGGGGAACAGAGCTAGGCAGGGAAAACTAAACAGAATGCTGGGAGAAAGAAGGAGGAGTTAGGGAGAAGCCATGTAGCCCCACTGGAGACAGATGGAACTTTAGCTGGTAAGCCATAGCCACATGGTGATACACAGATTAATAGAAATGGGTTAAATTAATATGTAAGAGATTCCCAATAAGAAGATAAAGCTAATGGGCCAAGCAGTGATTTAATTAATACAGTTTCTGTGTGAGTATTTCAGGGCTATGTGGCTGGAGACAAATAAGCGGCCTTCCTCCTACAAATTAGCACCCACGTGGTCAATTAAAATACAGTTAAAACCGGAGAAAGCTTGAAAAGAAATTCTGGACACAGAACAACAGAGTTTAGCACAGTTTCTTGGTAGCCATATTTTTTTTCTAGATGGGCTTGTGGCAAGCAAAGTGCTGTGGGGCATAGTAAAAAATGTGTGGCTTCTTAAAAAAATAAGTGGCAGCTTCCTGGTTCATCAGGAAAAATGGCTCTGGCTCTTTTCGGAGGTCCGACTATGGAACATTTAAATGGGGTTTGTGACCAGAGTGCTACAACTTGCTTAATGGCAACATAGATTGGCTGTGTGCTTAAAAATAGGGCTGTGAGCACGGCTCTCAGAGGCAACAAAAAGCTCCACCATGTGGGACTGGGTGGAGCAAGCAGGCAGTGCCATGGTGCACTTAAGTTTTAAATGGTGCAATGGTACAGCTTAAGTTTTAAGAACTGCTTAGCATTTTAAGAAGTGATTCTGGACAGTAAAGAATTACAGTACACAATAGGACAGATTCAGACATAAAAAACTCTAAATGGGTTACAGTGTCGAATAAATATACATAGGCTTAGGAGTGAGAAGAAAAAGAATATAGACAGCTGTAAAAAATGTAAATGGCTCCCTCAATCAAGATATCTCTTTCCTTGTTCTTGTATCTGTCCTTCCTCCATCTAGACTATCCCATTCACTCAAGTTCTCCTCAACCCTCCCTTTTTCTCCTCCTCTTCCACTTCTCCCCTTCCTTCTACCCATTGCCCCTATGCTCCCAATTTTGTCAGGCAATCTTATCTGTTTCCAATTTCCAGGTAGGTCTATACATGTTTTTCTTTGGGTTCACCTTATTATTTAGGATCATGAACTATAGGCTCAGTATTCTTCACTTATAGCTACTATCCACTTATGTGTGAGTACATACTATATTCATTTTTTTGGTCTGGGTTACCTCACTCAGTATAATATTTTCTAATTCCATCCATTTGCATGCAAAATTCAAGATGTCATTATTTCTTGCCGCTGAGTAGTACTCTAATGTGTAAATGCGCCACACTTTATCCATTCTTCAGTTGAGGGCGCATCTAGGTTGTTTCCAGGTTCTGGCTATTACAAATAATGCTGCTATGAACATAGTTGAACAAATGCTTTTGTAGTACGATTGTGTATCTTTGAGGTCTATTCTCACAAGTAGTATTGCTGGTTCCTGAGGTAAGTTGATTCCCAATTTTCTGAGAAACTGTCACACTGATTTCCAAAGTGGTTCTACAAGTTTGCATTCCCGCTGGCAATGTATGAGTGTTCCCCTTATGACACATCTTCTCCAGCATAAGCTATCATTAGTCTTTTTTATCTTAGTGATTCTGACCGGTGAAATGTTGACTTAGTTTTTTGTCCCACCTGGTCCCCACAGTCGTTAAGTCCCAAAGAATTCACACAGAAGTCTACATTAGTTATAAACTGATTATCCCAGTATCTCAGGCTTCTTATTAACTCTTACAACTTATATTATCCCATTATTC
>LOEQ01002964.1:44887-60516 GCA_001685075.1 Bramus lutescens | reverse complement strand
GAATCCACATGGATGACCCCAGCTAAGACCCTAAGCAATAGAGGAGAGGGTGCCCTAACTGGCCTTGCCCTAGAAGTCAGACTAATGAATACCTTAAATATCACCATAGAACCTTCATCCAACAATAGATAGAAACAGAGGCAGAGACCTGCAGTGGAGGACTGGACTGAGCTCCCAAAGTCCTGTCAAAGAATGGGAGGATAGAGAATATGAGCATAGTGATCAAGACCATGTCAGGGACACCCATAGAGAGTTATATTTTTATATGTGTAGTCATTTCACAAACATTGATGTGTAGAACTGAGCTGAAGACAACCAAATATAATGGTACTGCTGCTTTACTTATAATCCTTATGCCACTGGGTTAATTGAAAGAATTGGTTATTCAAACAGGAACTAAAAGGTTAAAGTAGAGGAGGCACCTAACATGGGTGAAAAAAGTTACTCTCGAAGCAATGAGGTAGTTGAATGGAAACTCTAATGCCAGGGGTGAACTATTGTAAATGTTGACCAGGGAAAACCCTGAGGTCTTACAAAACATAGGCTTTCCACATCTGGCAGTTGCAGTCTAGAACAAGAGAGTAAAAGACTTTGCTAAAGACACCTAATTCTTTGATTTGCTTTCATAGTACCAGATGGTACTCTGTAGGTTTCCGAGGAAAATTGTCACCAAGTCCTGCTTGGCTGTGGACCCTTTGTACTCCAGTATCAAAATGCAAAACAGGATGTACTTTCTGGTGGCACAGCTAATATGGATAGAGACAATAGCTTTCTGATTGAATGTAAGGCCTACCCCACAGGAGGGAGTTCATGTCTGACACTGTAAGCAAGCCAGGACAAAAGTTTATGACAGAGAAAATTATAGGCCCTATTGGGGGAACCATTGCTATTGTTTTGTTAAGCAAATGTGATGTCTTTCTCAAATTCTCTTCTAAATATTTGCATTTACAGCCATAGATCACAGTTGCTGCCAGCAACAAATGATCATGGAAGGAAACTTTACTTTGTAATGAAGATCTACCAAAGAGACTTAAAACATTGGTAAAACTCTGGAGAACAAGTGACAATTGATGTGGGCAGTGGCCTAATTTATAGCTATAGATGACATCTAAATAATCGCCAAGACTCAGTGAACACCATGGAAGAGAGGGCTGAAGGAATGTAAGAGCTGGTGGAAAAGTTTGAGTGAGATACAGCAATTTTGTCCAAGTTGAAACATTTCATCTTGGAGGGAAGTTTCTTAAGACATAAGAAATTCCTGAAATTAACATGATGCGCAAAGTTATATAGAAGCAGCAAATCACTGTGCGGGAAGGAGACTTCAATGATCTGGCCTTCCTAGAAGACATTCTCCAACTTGTCAAATTGCTTGCAAGTTATGCAGGACTCCAAGTTTGTAGCTTTTGTGAGTTGTCACCTATGCTGGGGTGGACTTTGGATGATGTAGAGGCATTTCTGATTCCATAAGTAACCCCTCACCCACATTCCTGTAAGTAACCCCAATACAAGTCATTGGTTTTCCCAGCTAGACATTGATATAAACATTGCTTTGATCTGTTGTTGGTTCCCTATCTGGGTTGAATAGATGTTGTGTCTTGTCTCCCAGGGAACATCTCACACAACTGGTGTTCATCTTATGCTTATCCTACTAATGTATTTTTGGAAGCATATAGCATATCTGAGTTCACAGGTTCCAACTGGAGAGTTGCGAGATTAGTACAAAAGGTTCATGAGATGAAAGGCTTGGGTATAGTTGGTGAGCACAATCATTAAGAGGTTATTAGGGGCTGGGCGGTGGTGCTACACACCTTCCGTCCCAGCACTCAGGAGATAGAGGCAGTTGGATCTCTGTGAATTTGAGACCAGCCTGGTCTACATGAGCTAGTTCCATGACAGGCACCCAAAAGACACTGAGAAACCCTGTTTTGAAAACAAAGAAAAAGAGGTCATTAAGTTATCGACAAGTAGATGATTGATTCAGTAGTTATCATAATATGATAACTTCATTGGGAGAACATGGAGATTTCCGAGGTGAGGTCTACTTTACGCAAGCAGGTCACCTGTGGCATGTTCTTAGGTATGATAGTTTTATTTGGTCTCCACTCACTCTCCGCAGCCTCCCTCCCACGCTCTGTCTCCCTTACTACTTCTCTCCTTCAAGCTCCCATTGAGTGAGAAGCTTCCTCATTACATTTGCCTACCACTATAATAGTCTGCCTAATATCGTATATAGGTCAGTCTAGAATGAAACAGCTAAAAGCTGGAGAAAGTAGAATCTTTCTTCTTTTTAAGTTTTCCCTCAGGTAATTTGTCACAGTGAGAAAAGTTTATGTGACAGCAATTCATCATTATGAATGAATAATACCTTGAATCTCAACCACATTTTAGATGATATTTCGAAGACTTTGACTTCCTACCTTACATTTATGCTGAAATGAGTTAAGACTCTGTATGGAATAAACATATATTTGGAGAGAGAAGAACGTGGATGTGGGAAAGGCAGTGGTAGTGCACTGTGACTTAATGACTGTGTCCCTCCAAAATTCATTATTTTAAAAGCTAGCCTTTGACGTGATCGTACTAATGGGTTCTACTGAGCTTCAGCTGTCAAGGTGACCCATCCCAGGGATATCTGAGGGAGTCTCAGTTGAGGGGTTGCCTAAATCAGATCGTCCTTGGGAATTCTGTGAAATATTTTTGTGATTGTTAATTAATGGAGGAGAGCCCAGCCCACTGTGATTGGGGCTGTCCCTGAACTGGTGATCCTCAGCTGTATGAGAAATGTAGCTGAAGTTGAACCTGGGAACAAGTCAGTAAACATCTTCCATGGTTTCTGCCTCATTTCCTGCCTGAGCTCATGCCCTGACACTCCTCAATGATAGATTGTGACATGAAAGTATGCCTGATAACATCTTTTATTCTTCAAGTTCCTTTTGATCATGGTGTTTGTTACAGCAACCGAAAGCAAACTGGTACACAGGTATGGACATGGAGATAGGACTAGATCGTGATGGAAGAACCTTTGTGAATGGGATTACTGCCTTTATGAGAAAGCCCATTAATCCACTTTGTAATGAGGACAGAGAGCAGATGTTCTCTAAGAGGACCAGACCCTATCCAGTTATCAAAGGTATTCGGACCTTGATCTTGACTGCTCAGACTGTTGTCAATCAATTTCCACAGCATATAGACTACAGTCTAAAGTATTATTTTATAGGAACTCAAATGAACTGATACACAATTTAAGCATGTTCTCCTGTCTAAAGCTGCTTTACAAAAACATTAACTTTTATTCTATCTCTTCTTCACTTGCCATTTTATTCCATTAGTCCTTAACCTTATATGTTATACTTTAATAGGTGAGTACTGCAGGCAAGGCTCTTCCCTGAAATAGCTCATAAATATAATAGAACTGGTGGTTTTTATTACTTCTGCTTTGGGGATTCAGATGCTATGAGTATATACTCAAAGGGGGGATTTGAGAACTGACTGTCTTCCTGATAGGAAATTCCAGGTTGCAGACTACCCAGTCTTACCCCTTGATACAAGACAAGGAATTGGTAGCAAGAAATGGAGCGAGCTGAGACTTTCACAAAGATCAAAATGTTTACAGGTAAAAAGGCAATGAAATGAGCAGGGAAGTGCTGCCAATCTGCCTTCCTCTACACATTAATTAGTTTGTGGGAGATGTACTCAACTCTCCCTGAGTTTATCAAACTTTGTAATAGTGCAGACAATTACTGTAGCTCGACAGGAAACTTGCAATTTTGAAAGTCTTCATTCACTAACTTCGGCAGGTGCTAGGAAAAATATTTGGAGCTCAGGGAAATGTGCAATTTTATGAGGGATTACAGGTTCTGTAGAGCAGCTCCAAAATTGAAGTGGTTAGCTGGTGAAAGGCAGACACTGAGATGCAGAGCAACTGAGGACAGGGCCTGAACTGTTGATACTTTTGTAGGAAAGGCACATTTTTTCGAAGGCCAGCCATATTGCAAGGCACTGATAGATTCTATTTCACCAGCACATGCTCTGCTGACCCATGCTTTGTCAGGGCTTCTATTCTCCTGGGTTAGAAGAGCCAAAAGGTTGCTGAATAAGGGAAACTGAAATAAATGAATTGACCTATTTATCTCGTCACATCGCCCCCCTCCCCTATGGCCTTATCAAAACAGAATTTCATTGGTAAAGATAATTACCCTGTTCTCTCCAACCCTGCCGTCTATTCCTGGTGAGAAATCACTGGCCTCTAGGACCCAGTCTTTTTATTCTTTTCCCAGCAAGGCCAGGGGAATTATGCTAAGAATAGTAATAGTGCAAAAGAAAAGGCTATTAAAGCTATTAATATATTAATATTAATATATTAATATTCAGGTGTGAGCAATGGGTAGCATCTGGTCAAGAATAGACCCTCCACAAAATTCCAGCCTATGCTGCATTTTAAATATATATATTTGCCAGGAGTTAGTTGTAAAATAGATAGTGCTAATTTTAGATATTTCACCATTTTTTAGTACCCATTCATTTAACAGCGGCACAGAAAAAAAATCTAGGCATTTTAAAGAGGATGTTTACATATTTCAATGTATGTTCCCACACACCCTAGCTCTCAATTCAGGTTGCAGCTTCCTGGAAGAGTAGGACATGAATGTTGTTTCCTTCAGTTCTTCTTAAAATGCATACTTAAGCCTCCTTTGGCAGCTTTTATCTTTACCTTTGTAGGTCTATGAGTTTCTCTTTAAAAGTTCTAGGCTCAGTATTTACAGAGATAGTTTAGGGTTTGCTCTCAGGTTAATCAAATATATTTTCTTATCTCTCTAGTTCTTCAGGTTGTGTCTAGAGTCTTATCAGGAAGAAAGTTTTGGTGGAATTTGTATTCTTTGGAAAACATACTTCAAAAACACTTGAAGATATTACTTCTGAATGAGATTTTTAAAGTAAAAGGACATTTTCCTCTAAGGTCAAAGTATTTAAAAATCTATTTTCTTGTGAGAATAATAACAGATCATCGTTGATTCTCTACAAATTCTATGTGATTCCAAGCCAGATTTCAAAAAATTATCATCATTTAAAAAAATCAGCTAGCATTTTCTTAAGATGATGTTTTTTAATTCTCCAGCTTGTTTGCTTAGGCACTGGCAAAATCTGATGTCTCTTGTCAAACACTGATTGTATTGATATAGGCAGGCTTTTCTGACATTCATGCCAATTGGCACTGTCCTCCCGAAAGACTGTTTAGTGAGCATTTTCTGAACTGACTTTGGAAATGAATTTCAATCATCTTCTTGGTATGTGGCCCATTGCTTAGATAACCTTCCTCCTTACTATTCTCTATTTGTCTACATGCTTTCTAACCTTGTCTACTCTTTGGAAGGTCACTTTTCAGAAACATGAATACAATTAGGTCTCTCTAACTCCATATTGCTAAGCATACATGTCAGGAGCTCAGAAACGCCTTTCGTAGCAGAAATGCTGAAATCTCCACTATTCCCCTGATACTTTACATGTTTTCCTTCCTAACCTATGATAGGAGCTGCAGTGGCGTAGCCTGGATTTCATTTCTCCTTGAACCACATATGAGTTATTAAAGAGCTGGTTAGTTGCCAACACAGTTATGTTTCAGATTCTTGTTCTGTATAGCGGCGAATCTGCTCATGACAACAATTCCTGCCGGGCCTGTGAAAGACAAGAGCCCCTTGAGTTGCCATTGTTTGATATACACATGAATTTTCACAGTGAGTAGTTTCACATTTTGTGGGTTATTTACCTGCCCATTGTTTTATTTTGATGCCATACATCGGAGATTGTGTTTTCTATCTTCCTATCATGCAGCACAGTACTGGCTACAAAAGATTCGCAGGCATTGTAATAATGTTTCACTCTTGGAATACTTCAGTATTGAACAAATTTATTTTCTATGAAACTTTATAAATCTTTAGTCATTTAATTATGTGTTGCTTATTCAACTTTTTACTATATTTCTATTATTTTTCAGATATTTTGTATAATTCCTTCTATCTTCTGACTATAAGCATGCATTGTATGGACATTTTCCTTGTTGGGACTGGATGATGGATGATGCTTACTTATTTTTGCCCTGTTCAATCTCTCATTCTCTCCCCCCCCTCTCTTTCTGTGTAATTTTTGGACTGTTGATTTGGCTGCACTTGTCCCTTGACCATTTTATGGTTTAAGGATTTCTATGTATCTGTATTGGTAATTGAAATTTCAATAGTACCAGTGTTCAAGGTGGCTGCAAAGCTTGGCTCTCATGCTTATTTTCCTCATGTTTTTCATTTCTTCCCTTTTCAGCTGACCGTGATGAGCCAGAAGGCTCCCCGAAGAACAGTGATCTTTAATATCAGTGCATATTCTATCTCACTCACCTACTTCATATTTTGTATGACAGACATCAGTATCCTTCATCACTTTTCGTTATACAGAAGCACTGGGATGCTGTGGTGGATGGCCAGATGGCCTTAGCATGTCACAAGGTGGGGAATCTTAATCTGTAAGAGGCACAGAAATTTGGGGCCTGGCCTTTGGTATGTTATGCAGTACCTATTCCCTTTTTTTGCTCTCGCTGTTATAGTAATTCTGCTGATAATTGTCTGGAGGACAACTAGGAGGTGGATAGAATTTATAATGGTTGTTATCTGTTGCAATTTTACAGTCTTGAATTGAAAGTCCACCAGGATTTAAAACATTTACTACCTCCATATCTTTTTCTCCGTAACTGCACTTAACTCTACACTGTCCTGGCTCATACTGCAAGTATTTCTTATGGCCGTTCTTCTTTTATGGAAATATAATGTATAAATAAATCTTACTTAGTTCCATGTGTATTGATGAAAGTATGTCTGTTTCTCATAGTGAACCAATTTATTTTCCCTAGTACCTTTCTTGTTGTTAATTATGCCCCTTTCAATAGGTACTACAAAGGTAAGCCCCGAACTTGGCATTTTCAATACTGGCTCTTAACTTGGCGTCTTCAACACTGAGGGTACTAAGTCGCAGCTAGGTGTCCTACTTGATGCTCATGGTTGTACCTGGTGTTCGGGGAGAGCTCATGGCAAGTAGTTCAGTTATGAGCAGTGAGACTGTTTAGAGTTCTCTGGGGTCCATTCTTTGCTGCTTCTGATTGATCTCCACATACAACTTTCAGTTTCACAAAAGCAGCCTCCTGTTTTCTAGAAACCTTGTCAATAGCAGGATAAATTTACATATTTTCCTTTCTATATTATATGTATTATTTATGGTAAAAATATAAAGATAATGCAAGCTCTCTTGTCTCTTATGATACTCAGAAAGATGAACTTCTCACACAGAAGCAAGAATGACACGAAACATTTAAAGCAGATAACCAGAACATGTCAATTCACTTCAATAGGAACTGGAAGTGGGTATGAAATTATGACAGTAGCATATTATGTACTATAGCTAATTTACAAATTTATGATTTAATGCATGTCTTTATTTTTATATTTATTTCAATTATATATGGCATCATGTATGGCATGTGCTTGTTTCTGTGTCTTTACATTAATAATGTTCAAATTTTATGCTATATTCAAATTCATGTTATGGTGATAAATGGTAAAAAGAGTATGATAAATCCACATATTCATTTCAACATTCTCCATTTCTCTTAACTCTTGGATGTTTCTAGCTTGCACTATGATTGAGAAATTTTTAACACATTTCATATATTTAAAGTCATTCAATTCATTCTAATTGATATCCCAGTATTTTTATCTTTGGGCAATTGAAATTTTAAGTAGGTGCCTGAGGGCTTTGAATACAACTTCAGTGATAATATCAGCATATAGGGCAGCTAGAGTCTGCAGTAACTCATTGTATATATAATAAAAATAAGAAGCTGAAGGTTCTAAGAATAAAAAAGGTCAATGATACTTGTTTTGATTTCATAAGTATGACTTTATCCATGTGTGAAAACTGTCACAATATACTGTATTTATAAGTATAATTTACCTAAACTTAAAAAAAGGTTAAATATGTTTCATTTTACATTCAACTTTCAACAAGTAAGGGATTGGCTTATTTGGACTTAACATTTTGAAATTATATACATTAATTATGCAAATAAAAGCTGTAAGTCAAGGTATAGTAACATACAGTTTTTGATTGTGTTTTATCCTTCTCAGTACTTCCTTCCTTTGTTGTGGATTGAATAGGAATGGACTTTCATAGGCTCATATAATGTGAATGTTTGGTTTTCAGTTGATAGAACCATTTGTTTGGGTAGGATTAGGCTGTGTATCACTGGGGGTGGGGTTTGAGGTTTCAAAAGCTCATGCCATTTCCAGTTAGCTCTCTCTCTCTCTGCATAGTTGTTATTGTCTCAAGAAATTAGCTCTCAGTTACTGCTCCAGTACCACCCCTGTTTACCATCCTGGTATGCTTCCTGCCATGATAGTTATGGACTCTAACCCACTAGAACCATGAGCCGCCAAATTAAAATAAATGCTTTCTTTTATAATTTGCTTCGGCCATGATGTTTTGTCGAAGTTATAGAAATGTCCTGAGATAGATTAGACCTTATTTTATCTCAATTTTTGTTTTACTTCATATATATGAATTAGCCCATATTACTTTCCTAGAATCTGCCAATGATGAACCTTGACTATTTCTAAATTTTCACTATGAATCCATGGGTCTGACCATATTTCTCACATTTTAACCTATTCTCACTTGTCTCCTAAGTTTTCTATCTTTGCTCAAAAGAATCTTTTTTAAGTTAGTGCCTGAGTGTTTGGATATAACTTCTGTCATCTTTGACATCTTCTTTGACTTCTTGTACGATAAAATGTTTCCTTTCTTAGGTAAACATTAATATTCTATATACATTTTTGTTCACTTTATATAAATGTTTTAATTTATTCAAGCAGTAGCTTGTGTGAATGCCTTCAGTCTGATCAATCTTTTGCTGTTATAAATAATGCTGCATGAATAGCCTTGAACATAGCCTTTTCTCTTTTGCCAATGTAGCTTTCCGAGATGGATGATCTCTTGGTCTAAGAGTACATTAATGCACAATTTGGGACATGCGATATTAAAAAGAGACCATCTAGTAAATTGTAATCTATTTGTTATGTAACTGGCCATATCTTGAAAATAGGCTTTCTAACAGCTCCACTCTTGGCCTTACTGAAAACAGATTAAACTGTCTTTCTCGACAGTCAGTAGAGTTTGACTGATTTTGTGTGGAAGATTTGCTCTGACTTTGTTTATTCAAACTTCTTTTAAACTAACCTAATAAAATTGACCTTGAGGATAAAGCATGACTTTAATACTCCTGTAGAACTCGGGTGAAAAAGGTGTGTGGATTGTCATTACTATATGAACTGCATAATAGGATCACTGAGCAATTTTTAAGAGGTTTTCAAGTTCCACAAGCAGTAGGTGTAAATTAAAAAATCATTTCTTAGCACCTAAAAAATAAATGCTACTTATCTTTTTTATCTCACTCTAGTTGTTTTTGCTCTTTTTGTCTTCTAAATGGATGGTACCTCACTCATCTTACCTATTCTTTAGTCATTTATTCATTAAAACATATATTTTGAAGTTATTTTTGTATATGTGTATATTGGGATGAATTTTTCTCTCAGGATCCACAGAACATTATGCAAAGAAATCTTAACAGTTTCTTTGTATGTAAAGTGTCTTTCCCTTGATTGTTAAGGAGACTCTCTTGCCTCCTCATAACACTCTTATCTAAATGCTCCTTGCTGAAGAAGGGCATCTCTGGTGTTTGTGTTAGCTCAAACCTCTTCTTGTTCCTCATTGAAAACTGAATATTCTGTATCCTGAATTTTGTCATCTGCTTATCTCCATCTTTAGATTTTATGACATATTAAAATGAAGAGAGAAATACTTTTAGATCATTTGAACAAAAAGCAACATTCTTCTTGATTAAGCTATAAGCTGTAATGAAGAAGTCTGTCTATAGTAGCACTTCCTAGGAAATACTATGAGGCATGGTCTGTGTCATATCTTATTTTCAATTGCTAGAGATCTTCCCTATCTAGCCATATTATGTAGGTCCACTGAATGTTGGTCACAGAACATTCTTATCAGTCATCCTAGCCAGCCAACAAGTATTGGATTTGGTGAGAGACCCTGTCTGAAAAGATAAGGTGGAGAGCCAAGGTAGAAAGCATTTTTTTCTCTACTCAAATGTGCATGTGCAAACATGCACTTGCATGCCTATGTACTCACATAATGACATAAACACACGCTCTATAAAACTATGCACGGATGTACGCTTAAATCCACTTATATTTGCACACATGTATGCATGCACACACATCAAAAATATTTTCCTGAAACCATATACACTTGTGAAATTACAAGTAAAACTGACATGGATAGGATCTAAGCTTCCAAAATTGCCTTATGCCTTTATGTGAAAGAATATTTTTGCAGAGAGTATTTGTATGTCAGTCCATTCCATTTTCCCTTTTATACTCAAGAGAGTTACAAGTCCCAATCTCAGTTACAGTTGTTTTGGAATTATGTGACTGGATTTGGCTAATGGAATGTGTACAAAATTCTAACACACTGATTCTAGAATTGGCAATAAAATTCTTTAGTAATAAAGCATTGTTTCCTTTTCCTTTCACTGAGACTTCAAAGACCAATATTGAAAATAATATCACAAGGAATTAAGAGCCATCATTTGTTGGAGAGCAGCTCTGGATACTCTCTCACCAACATCCAAACATGAAGTGAAAAAGAAATAATGATTCCAGTTTATTTCCAGTGGCGGCATCGCACGGTGAAGACCATGTGTTCATACTCGCAGCTATGCCGTCCGAGGGTCTGCTGCAGTCCGTGCAAGTCTTCAGCAGCAAGAAGACAGCCACGGCCATGGCGCACTGCAGATGGGGAAATGGGCTCATCAAGGTGAACGGACATCCCCTGGAGATGATCGAGCCGTGCACGCTGCAGTACAAGTTACTGGAGCCTGTTCTGCTGCTGGGCAAGGAGCGATTCGCTGGTGCGTATATCCAACTCCATGTGAAGGGTGGTGGTCATGTGGCCCAAATTTAGGCTATCCGACAGTCCATCTCCAAAGCCCTGGTGGCCTATTACCAAAAGTATGTGGATGAGGCCCCTAAGAAAGAGATCAAAGATATCCTCATCCAGTATGATCGGGCCCTGCTTATAGCTGATCCTCGGCGCTGTGAATCCAAAAAGTTCGGAGGTTCTGGTGCCCGTGCTTGATACCAAAAATCCTACCGATAAGCCTAACTCAAGGATCAGAGTATAACTTTGTAATAAACGTCCTAGAGTTTTAATGTTAAAATAAAAGAAATAATGATTTCGTTATGCTAATGAAAGCTCAAGGTTTTGTTTTCAGAAGGGCTAACAACCATTACATCGATGATTGTAAAGAAGCTTCAGAGAGGTACTTTAGGACTGGAGATATAGCTCAACATTTGAAGGCTAAGACTCACACTCAAAACATCAAGATTTCCTTTCCCAGAGAGATACTTCAGGTGGCCCCCCAAAACTGTAAGAATACTCTAAGCTATGCATGGTTGCACATACCTTCAGTCTGAGCACTTGGGTGTCAGAAGCAGGAAGGTCAGGAGTTCCAGGACATTCTTTGCTACACAGAGATTTTGAAAAGGGTCTGGGCTATGTGACAGACTCCCTGTCTCAAAAAACTATAATAATGTACTAGAGAAAGAGTTTCTTAAGGTAACATTTCTCACAACTGCTGACTGTTACTGCAGTCTTTGCTACTCTCTGTAACATTTTTCACTATTCAAGATGAAACAGAGGCATAGGAAAGTTTAGGCACTTACCTAAAGTCATGCAACTGATTATCTGTAGAGAGACACTCAATTTAAATTCATGGCTATTTGCCTCAAAAGCCCATGATTTCTATATTTTATTCCACTGTTTCCTGAGAGTCTGATCAACTTATATTTGATTACTAATTTTGATTCTTACAAAGATCTGCTTGGTCCTATGACAAAATGAATTATTTGCCTTTTTTGAGGTTGACAAGAACAACTGGAAAATAAAGATTTTCCCAAGGCAGTTGATACTGGTTAATGTTCAAGGTAGAGTTAACCCATTAGGAAGCACTATATCTCAATACATAGATATGTCTATAGCCATTCATATATATTGGTAAGGTTGCTGGGCTGACAAAGAATTTTGTTCTGATGGCAAGCCACCAATTCCTAACTGCAAAATAAGTTTACTTTTATTCCATTTTTTAAATAGCATCTGTTTTACTTATGGTTTTGATTGCTGTGAAGAGACATCATGACCATGGCAACTTTTACACAGATAAATATTTAATTGAGGTGATGGCTTACAGTTTCAGAGGTTTCATCCATTGTCATCATGGTGACACATGGCAATGTGCAGGCAGACATGGTTCTGGAGAAGTAGCTTAGAGTCCTACATCTTGATATCAAGGCAACAGGAAATAAGCAGAAACACTAGGCAGCATCTTGAGCATAGGAAACCTCAAAGTCCACCTCCACAGTGTCACACTTCCTTCAGCAAAGCCACACCTACTCCAAAAAGGTCATATCTTAATTTCCTAATAGTGACAATCCCTTTGGCGATAATTTTCTTTCAAACAGTATTGCAAATAATATGGTTTCTGTGTGATTATCTCAGGGCTGAGCAGCTGGGAACAAACAAGAGCTTCCTACAACAATATAACAAATAGATTCTGGAATATTACCTCTAAAACTCTTAGGATCTCTAAAATGATGAGTGTCTTCTGTATAGTAATGAGATACTTAGTGGTCAGAGAGCTCTAGATAGATTCAGGTTTAAGAAAGGCTACAGTACAGTTGGCAGTGTGGGAACCTCCAAGCAGTGAAGAGTGGCTGAAGGCCTAATTGATCATCAATTAGCCTCATATATCTCCAAAACATGGTTTGGAGAGATTGTGAATTGTCACATGCATACAGATCCCTGAAGGTGACGCACTGAGAGAAGGCATAGAGACTAAATGCCCTTCACCTAAATCTTGTCCTATGCATCTCTTCATGTGACTGTTGGTCTATATCCTTCATTAACACAATAAACTAGCAAACATGTTTCCCTGAGTTCAATAACCCATCTTAACACATTAATCAAACACAATGAGCAGGTAGTAGGAACTGCCACCTTACAGATTTTTGATCAGACATACAGATAAAAAATCTAGTATCTGAAATTGGCACAGAGTTATGGGACTGAGCCATGCACAATAGAGATCTAATGCTATCTCATGGTAGACTGTATCAAAATTGAATTACCTTATAGAAAAAACAGCTAGCATCCAATGGGGAACTGCTTGGTATATGAGGAAAATTCCTGTATATAAATCAAAGCTCAGAGGTCAAGTGTTTTGTGTTAAGTGTTAACTGGCTTTGTGACAGAGAAGGGGAAAATGGTTTGTCCACAGAAACCTACTTTCATATAGGTTACACTTTATTACAGGTAAATAAAAAAAATAATTTTTGATACAATGACAAGTTCATTGTAGTAGTATGAAAAACACAGCAGGGTAAGGTAATCCCAGAATGACTGTGGTTGGAACAAAAGTGCTCAGAGATATAATAGACACAAAAGGTAACTTATTTCAATCTCTTTAAAAACAAGCAAGTTTACATTAAAATGTAGCCTCTATGGTACACACCTGGAGCTTCCAATTATATGCCTTTTATACACGTCATATTAAAAAAGATCCTGTCTTCAAAATAACATTATATTTTCTTTTTTACTAAATACCTTTTCTGGTACTTCACAGACAAAATGATTTGTGACCAGCCAATCTCTCAAGAATTAGTTTAACAATTATGATTATGACTTGTTCAACTTGGTATCTGCTATAATCTGAACTGTATATTTCTCAGAAATATAGGCAATTTCAAGTCTCTTACTTCAGAATATGACTTTATTGGAAAACAGAGTCTTTATGGATGTAAGAAAGTTAAAATGAGGTCATTAAAAAGACCCTATACAATTATGAATTGTATAAACATAGGAAAAAAAATCAGCATACAAAGACCTGCACATTGGGAGAGAAACCTATGAAAACAAGATTGGAGTGATCTAGCTACAAGCCAAGTAGTAAGCCATGCAGTGTTTGATATTTCGTTATGGAATGCCTCACAAATTAATATGCCATCATTGTAATTGTTTAGTAAAAACAGTGATTATTTGCAGAATAAATAAATGAAATGCCTTATAAATAAAATTGTCTCTTTTAAAAATAAAAAGTCACCAATAAATATATTTGACCTCCATATGCGGTAAGCATTTGGTTGGCCTTAAAAGCTTACATTGTACAATTCCTGTTATATATTTCAACAACCTCCCTTTAGTTGAGCCCATCAGAGGACGTATATAAATCTTTTGCCCTATTGGAAAAGAAGACTTAAAAATTGAAGAGAAATTCATAGGTGATATATCACAAAGTCTCTGATGTTGTGCTGGTTTGAAAGAAAATGGTCGCCAAAGGGATTGGCACTATTAGGAGGTTTAGATATGAACTTTTTGAAGTAGGTGTGGCTTTGTTGAAGGAAGTGTGACACTGTGGAGGTGGACTTTGAGGTTTCCTATGCTCAAGATGCTGCCTAGTGTTTCTGCTTATTTCCTGTTGCCTTGATATCAAGATGTAGGACTCTAAGCTACTTCTCCAGAACCATGTCTGCCTGCACATTGCCATGTGTCACCATGATGACAATGGATGAAACCTCTGAAACTGTAAGCCATCACCTCAATTAAATATTTATCTGTGTAAAAGTTGCCATGGTCATGATGTCTCTTCACAGCAATCAAAACCATAAGTAAAACAGATGCTATTTAAAAANTGAAGGAAGTGTGACACTGTGGAGGTGGACTTTGAGGTTTCCTATGCTCAAGATGCTGCCTAGTGTTTCTGCTTATTTCCTGTTGCCTTGATATCAAGATGTAGGACTCTAAGCTACTTCTCCAGAACCATGTCTGCCTGCACATTGCCATGTGTCACCATGATGACAATGGATGAAACCTCTGAAACTGTAAGCCATCACCTCAATTAAATATTTATCTGTGTAAAAGTTGCCATGGTCATGATGTCTCTTCACAGCAATCAAAACCATAAGTAAAACAGATGCTATTTAAAAATGAAATAAAAATAAGTATATTTCTGGCTAAACCATAACTTATATTAACCCATCTCAATTAATCTGTGTATCTCCATGGGTCTGTGGCTTACCAGCTAAAGTTCCGATGTTTGTGTCTGGTAAGGCTACATGGCTTCTCTCTCACTTTGCCTTCTTTCTCCCAGAATTCAGTTCAGTTTCCCCCACCTAACTCTGCTTTGTTGCCCTATCATTGGCCAAGACAATTTCTTTATTAACCAATGGTAATCACAGCACGCAGAGGGGAATCCCACATCACCTCTTCTTTGCTGTTTAAATAAAAATGAAGGTTTTAATTTTAACATAGTAAAATGACATATAACAAAATAGTTATCAAGCAAGAATTACAGTTACAATGTTTATCTATTTTATCTTTTTCATAACTAAGAAAAACTATAATTATATCTACCTATTCTTCAACTCTATCAAAGACTTCAGAAGGATATAATATTACCTAAGTAAACA
>LOEQ01002964.1:0-30790 GCA_001685075.1 Bramus lutescens | reverse complement strand
CCAAGCTCCTAATTTTTTAAAGTAAACACTACTCACCATGTCATAGAAGACTTTATCTGTTCTTTTTTTCAATGCCTTTCTCTGACCTAAATGAAGCAGCTTTGTAAATGTTTGTTTTTGCTTTTTTTGATTTCTTAGTTTAGCAAGTAATTATAATTGCCTTGTGATTAGAATTTGGCTTACTATGAAGATTTGCTTTAATGAAATGTTTCTGGACTTTCAAAGTTGCATGTCCAGCCTAGGGTTACAGCATATTCACCTGTTGGCACCATAATGCCAGCTCCCACTAACTAGTTTGAGTATTATCTGGCTCCGAAATAACATTTCATACTCTCCCCTTTTTTTGTCTGTCAATAGAAGTTAATCAGTTGTTATGAAGTCATGTTAAACTTTTAAGAATGTTTAATTTTTTGAGATTATAATACAATTACAATATTTCTTCTTTTCTTACTTCTAAACCTTCCCATTTATTCCTCTCTGCTTTCCTTCAAATTTGGGGCCTCTATTTTCACTAACTGTTGCTGCATTCATATATGTATATTCCTAAATGTAATCTGTTCAGTTAGTGCAATGCTAACTGTATGAATGCTTTCAGGGTTGACTGTTTGGCGCAGGACAACCAATTGGTAAGTTCTTCCCTCTGTTGCTTATAGTTCTTTGTGTAGGAATGAGGCCTCATTGACTTTTAACAATAACAATTTTATTTTTATACTGGTCAATCAGTTTTAGCACAGCATGTTAATGGCCAAAGCACCCACTAAAGAACGGGCCTGTATAAAAAAAATTCTTCTGTCTCAACATTATTTGAACAGATTATTTTTGTGTGTGTATTATTGTCTCCAAGTTTCTCATCCCTAGTGATGGATAACACCTCATTTCAGAAGGCTGCTTGAATATGTCTTGAAATTTAAAAATAAAGTTTTCAGTTGAAAAGGTCATCATTTTATTTGAATCATATACATCTTATTTCATAAGACTTCCGTGTGAGAATCTGAAAGCAATGTAGTGCTATGTATGGATTATACATATTTTATTAATGCAGAAGTCAAGATATCCAAGTATAAGTAAACATACTTAGCAAATACATGATCATGATAGACAGTTTTCAGTACCTTAGTTTAACATTTAGTATAGCTTTGAAATCAATGGGAACTTAAGAGTCGGGGTTTTTATGCATATTGATATTTGAGTCTAAGACTGTTCTATGATACTTGATTTATTTTACAATTTACCATTAATTATCCTATCCACCACCAAACCAGTCTTTAAAGGCCTTCATTTTATAAAACACATTTATTGATAGCCAATTTGTACAATCTAAACTTCAATATTTTCCTTTTGCTTTGAAAAATATATCTATAGGTCTTGCTAAGACTGTCTTTGCCTATCAATAGACAGATTACTGCATGTATTGCCATATGCATCCAATCAACTCAGAGGTGCTTTTAGTCTGGAGGAGGAGGGGTTCATAATGTGTATCTGCTGGCTGCTTTGCTGTTTTGAGTTTCTTAGAATCTACAAACATCTATTGCATACCTAAAACAGTTCTCATTCTGTAAAAATTCAAAGACAGGCATGACAATGCTGCCTGCCTTCAAGATTCCACAATCAAGCAAGGAGGATAATTGATCACAATTATTCAATTTAAGACATAATATACAAGAATGTACCTTTTATAGAAGTCTAAACAAAGTCCTCTGAACCTTGAAGGAGTTTCAGTTTGAAGAAGGGAAACTTTTCTATCTAATAAGGTTTTATAAATATCGTACTCTCAAGGGAAGACCAAGTATAGGAGGATATTTAAATCAGTGGTGATATGAGCCAAAATATTTAGGAAGAAGATAAAGTTTTGTTGTGTATTATTATGTCTCATATTTTAATGGGTCTTTATATTTGTTTGCTTACTTAATCTTCATAACAAAATTATTATGCTCATGGTACTATTTTCATGTTCTAATCACAATGAAGCCCAGAGGAGCTGGTGCTTAACCCAATTTATTCTGACAGCAAAGTCTGTGTTCTTTCCTCAATAGTCAAGAAAGACCCATAGCAGTTTGTTTATAAGAAGCACACTTATAGGATATATGATCTTGGAAATGTAGTAAAAATGAGTGGCCAGTGGAGATCTTACAGAATCAAACATGTTCCATGTAGGTGAATATTTCTGTCCCACCTGCTAGCTCCCAAATAATCACGCTGACCCCCTTTCTTCTTCTTCNTCCTCCTCCTTCTTCTTCTTCTGCTGCTGTTGCTTCTACTTTTTCTTCTGATTCATTTAATAAAAAGCTAAACAACCATTAGCTAGACAAGACATATAGGCGTGAAGTCCAGTCACAGAAGATGCTATGAAGAAGAAAGACAAAATTACCAGTCAGATGGAGAGGACGCAGGATGAGAAGTACAGAATAAAGGTAACCAAACCACTTATAAGGATGTAGATTAAAAGATTTGTGCTTATTTAAGCTCTAAGAACTAGTTAGGATCAAGCCTAAGCTATTGGTTGAATTTTCATAATTAATAAGTCTCAGTGTGACTATTTGGGAACTTACAGGTGGGACAGAAAATGCACCCAATGTGGAGCACCAGGTAATGTGTTTATCTAATTATTCATTACCAATAAATACTCAGTAGTTAGATATCAGGGTAAGAACCCTATCAGAGAAGTGGTAGAGAAGAGACTAGTGATTTTCTCTCTTTCCTTCATCCATCCCAAAGGACTGAGACCCTCTCTACTACCCTAGTACTTCCTGTGTCTGTCTTCAGTCATCCAAATCTTCTCTAGTTAATTTTGGTCAGATAGCTGTTCTCTCTACCCTCTGATTCACAAAAGACTTTATTGCCACTTTCAGGATCATTAGAATGAAATAAAAACATCATGCAACAGTTCCACTAGATATGTTGGAGAAACAAGATACCATGGTCAAATACATATGAGAAGTCCTCTATTATATACTAGTTCATGATATATACATTTTAAACTGCTTTAATGATTGTTAAGGCTATGTAGCTGGCTAGAATATGAATAGTTACTTCTAGACTTGTATAGTGGAGAGTCTGCAGAATGATATCTTACTGATTACATCTTGCTCTCTTTTGGATATTTAAAGTTACATTAGTAGGTATTAGATTTTAGGGATTTCTGATGTAATTTAATATATTTAATCCTTATAGCTTAAAAATTATTAATACCATGGATGAAAATTGTTATGGTATATATCAATATGGCTAGTGATATTGTCATTATGTGGAGTATACTATGGAACGAATGGGTTTAGTCAGACATACTTCTTAGGTAAAGATGAAAATGGATTGACTTGGTCACATATTCTTACCTATGAATTTTGCCAAAAGTACTCATGTATCAGTCTGAGTGATAAGGCTTCTATTTTCACATGGTACATGCTTGATTTCCCAATTTCCAGATCTTGTATATGCTGAACAGAGGTCATAGATATAAGCATATATATATTCCTTCTGTCTTTGTGTGAATTAATGGAGTCTGAGACTACCACCTCCTTTCCAAGAAACCATGTCTATTTATCCTCATATGCTGAGCAAACATCATCATTTGTTAGGTGTGCCTTGTTGCAAGAAACACATTGGTTACATGTGAAATCACCCAGGGGCTACTTGAGGAAAATTCCAGTCACAATTTATAACATAGAGTTGTTTGGTTTTGCATTTTCCTACACCACCAGAAATATTAGTTGGTACAGCTAGTATAAGATGAAAATGGAATTATTGCAAAACATCAAGTATGCTCAAGGAAAGAAGAATCAGATCTTTGAGAATGATCTTTTCTTGTCACTTTGCTTATCAAGTTGTGAACATCACATTAATCTGATTAACATTTCTGGGGATAACAGCATTTACTCATTAAAGTGCAAATGTGTAGAAGATGAGCACTGTGAATTCATAACTGTAAATGAGGCATTCAGGATGGGGTGGCATCACCCCTTAAATAGTCAAACTTCATTTCAATTGAAAAAACTTTGTGAAACTATAAGAATGACAAAAATGTTATTGTTGAAGAAGAAGAAGAAAAAAAACTTTGGGAAGTTATGAATGTCTAAGATTTCCTGGGGTTATTTTTGCAAGGGTTGATTCATATTCAGATTAGCTTCCTGCCAGATGGAAGAAACACACAGTAAATCAGCTTCTGCAGGAGACAAATCAAAAAGAAGCACAGGCTGCTATTTAAAGGCTTTTCTTTCTTTTTTGTCATATTGATAGCACATCTTAACCCACAGGGAATGTTATTGCAAAAAGACAAACCAATGAGGCGGCCCTCCTATCCTTCAGAAAGGATAAATCCTTTTGATTCCACTAGGTTGGGGGACACTATCTTCCTGAACTGCACATCCAGGAAAGGATTTCTGTTTAATGATGCCCAAGCCTCATGCATTCTAAGTAAAAATGAAAGAGTAAATGTGCTTAAATTAGTACAAACTCTTCCTTTTGCACCCCCACACTACTTTTTTTTGGTTAATCATTGGTATTGAAAATATACATTACAATAGGTATACAATAGTTGAGATAGATCTATGTCTTTGAAATATCTCTTTAGAAAGTATACAGCATTTGGTTACGGTGTTGGTGAATGGCATGTTCTGCCTTTAAGGAGCAGCCTCTGAGCTGGCCCTGTGAGAACTGCAGGAATACTCCTGTAGCATATGCCCTTCCCTTCCACCCCCACTCTGGGCTGGAACTTGAGGACTCCCTTGCACAGGGAACCAGACTCCCATTTCAAATCAATTGGTTTTTTTCTGTCTTTTATTTTTCTAATTTGTTCTTGTCATACTACCTTTGCTCTGCTCTTCAATTCTGCCTTTTTTTTTTTTTGTTTGCTTTGCTATCTACGCTTTCCCGGTATAGTTGAATAACTTGACTAAGCCGAGAGCATGCAGATTTGATTCATTCTTATATAATGACTTGATGGTGAATCTTTGACTTTCTCTGGCTCAGCCTTGCAGAAAACTCTGAGAATGGTGACAGCTTAGCAGTTATCATTTGTTTACCAAAAACCCTCCCCAAAGTCAGTCTTTTCAAGAGCCTTTTAGGAGCGGTGTTGTTATTGTTGTATTTATATCTGAGGAAGGAGTGTCAATCAATTAAGGAATCTGCTCAAAGATCACAGAATTTGTAATCAACAGAATTTTGCTTCCGACACACAGGAATTTGAATAAAAATCCTTTCTCCTAAAACTTGTGTTATATTAGAGCTTTTCAAATTATAATGTGCCAATTAATCACCTGGAAATCTCATTACAATGTAAATCATGATGCAGTAGATATGAGATGTGACTTGAAAATTTTTGACTTATATGTTGCAAATAAGGCTTCCTGACATCACCCATTACAAGGTAGTGGGAGTGTCACTCTTAATTTTACATAGAACAAATGTTCTTAGCAAAGGAAGATTTTAAAGATAAAAGAGAATATTCTATAATAACAAAGAGTGTGATTCTATAAGATGGTGGCTCCATCAGGAGAATTGAACCCACATGAAAGGGATCTGTGGCCTTATAATCAAGATCCTATAGACAGCCTTTCTCTTCCCACCATATGAGGATATAGCTGAAAGATAGAAGTCAGCTAATAAGGATTTAAGATACTTAGGAGAAAACAGATTTGCCATTTCTTTTTTAACCCAGGAATTATCAGCCTCTTTTCATAGCTTGGAGAAATAAATTGCTGTTTTTAAGCAACCCAGTTTCCTGCATTTTGTTATAGAAGCCTAAAAAGGCTAAGACCTCTATCTTCAATTTGCACATGGTTAGCAACAGAGCATCAAAATATATACGGCTTAAAACTGGTCGGTAGTCTAGAACTATTGCGTGGGGATATTGTTGCAGTAAGAGTTTTTCTTTTTGTGAAATGTGAATAATATTAATGACTACTCAATAGTATGAACTTCAGGGTTCACTATGTTACCACATGTAATGGCCTTAGAGCACTACCTGACACTCTGGAAAAGCTCAAAGACTGCCAGCCTTCGTTGTTACTATTGCACTATTGTTCTTCTTATAGCCTCCCTAGAACAATTATTATTTTTATGCTTGATATATAGATAGCTATGTTAATCTGTTACCGGTGTGTTTTTTCTTCAGAGTACCTAGGAAGAAGAGAAGGTGGTAGGCGATTATAGAGATGTTAAAAAAGCAGATGACAGTAAGGTCACCTATTTTGCCACTGCTTCCCTCCCCATGACTCCTGATGAACTAAAAGGAAGGAGAGAACTGCTGCGAGCAAAGATCAATGAAAACTCCTCCTCCTCGCACTTGTATCCTTCTGTTTTAGTCCATCTCGTAGACTGTCCATATTGAGGACTCAAGGGACAGAGTGAACGGGATCCTTCTCCACATCCTTACTCAGGTTTCCCTTCGTCTAATGTCAATACAAATACCGCAGAAGGACAAGGTGGCACAGAAATGTATCAGGCACTTGGAAAGTAAAAATATACATTTGGTGCAATAAGCATAAAGGAGACAGTGCACACTTGTTTATAGGAAGGTTTAGGAGGCAGCATTTCATTCCTTCGAGAGGAAGCCAATTTGTGTTACATGAAAAACTCCAGAAAAATTCAAGACTTAGCTCTTTGCTGTTGTTCCTTAATCCTAATCAGATACAGACAACAGTCCATCAGCTTTCTTCTCAATGGAGAAGGGAGGAGGCAACGTTTATTGAGCAACTACTATGGAGAAGTTACCCAAGTTCATTCATCCCCCAAAGAAAGAACAAGGAAGGTTTTATACATTCATCTCTCAGGCCATGAAACTTTCTACAAAATCAATGAAACATTAGCACACAAAGCAAGTCTTAACAGATACAGGACAACTGAAGAAACCCTCTGCATCTTATCTGACCCCTGAAGTTGGATAATAACAACAAAATAACCAGAAGACAGTATGCAAATTCATTGGTGCTAAACAACTTATTACAGAAAGAAATTATTAAATTTTAAAAGCTGAATAAAAATGAAAATAAAACATATTCAAACCTATGTGACACAATAAGGAAGTTTTAAGAGTTAGGTTCATAGCACTAAGGACCTACATTAAAACAAAAACAAAAACAAAACAACTTGTCGGTATCTTCTTGTAGGTGGATTTTCCTGTCCCAACAGTTTACTCTCAAATCACAATACTAAGACTGATACTCAGCTGATAGCGTTGGCTTGTTATTAACTAGCGCTTTTAACTTAAATTAACTCATATATATTTTTAAATCTACATTCTTTTACTTGGCTCCATTACCTTTACTTTGTAATGCCCATGTTTCTTCCTCTGCCTTTTGCTGGTGACTCTGCACTTCTTCTTTCCAGTGTCCTCTGTGCCTGGAAATCCGGCCTAGCTATTGGTCGTTCAACTTTTTATCAAATCAATCAGAGTGTACAATTCTTCACATTGTACAAAAAGTTTATTTCACAATATCTCTCATTAACAACTTAACTATACACTTCAAAGCTCTGGAAAAAGCAAGAAGAAATAACACTCAAAGTATAGATAGGTATAACACTATAGATAAAAATAACATTCAAAGTATGGATAGTATAGAGTCTAATTAGAGATACAAGGTTTAAGCCAACTGCAGAAGTATCCATAGCAACCAAATTGCAATAGGGGCTTTATACTCCAACCAGTATAATTCTAAAAACTCTATTTAAAATTTTTTAAATTTTATTTCATGTACATTTGTATTTTGCCTGCTCATATGTGTGTGTGTGTGTGAAGGTATCAGATCCCCTGAAGCTGGAGTTACAGGCCGTTATGAACTGCCATGTGGTTGCTGTGAATGGAATCAGGGCTCCTATAGAAGAGCACTCGGTGCTCTTAACTGCTGCACCATCTCTCCAGCACCTAAAAGCTCTTATGTTTTCAAGTTCTGTCAAGAACATATTTGTGAGTCTAAGAAAATAATTTGTGGCTCTTTTAGAAAGACTGCTTATGATACAAATTGAACTTCTGCAGATACTACCTTCTTTACGATATAAGTTTTGGTTTCTGATGTGGGAAGACTTCCTTTCCACTGGTTACAAGGTTTTCTTCTCTCAGAACTCTATAATTGTGATTGGTTGGTTCCTCTGGGATGCATAACCTTCTGGAACAAGAATACATAGATTTGGAATCAGACCACTCTGATTTCCAGTCTCAGTTTTCTGATTCCTTTATTGATAACTTCAGGCAGTTCCATAGGTCTGTGAGCCTGAAGGCCCGTCTCACAATCCTCTTTCTATCTCCCATCTTTTTAGTATCATCTGAAATACTTATGAGATACATACATCTCTGTAGATTTTGTCAGTTTGTCTGAATTAAGCATTGCCACAATAATGAAGTGCAATATTCCACCAGGCTTCATGGATTAAGTTGACTAAGCAGCTCTGCTTTCTTGGTTTAAAAGCTGGGCAGACTGCCTTGTGTGCCTCCTTGTGAAGTACAGGTTGAAGGCGAAAGAACTACTTCAGGGTGTGTTTACGTACAGTCATTGCAGTGCCATGAAATGGCAAGCTCAAGTAAGTGAGTCCTCTTACGCTGCAGGACCAGAACTGGAAATCTGTTATGTCTACCCTACTCTCGAGGCTAATTTAAATCAGTAGAATAAACCCCATTTTAAAGAATGGCAGCAGAGAAAAATGTAGAGCTCAATAAAAATCAATAAAAAATGGTGTTCATGTGCATTCCTTGCCCATGAGCAGTTTGCCCAAGGAGTGCACTTTCTTCTTCAATACTTCCATCTAGTTATTACTCCCCAGTTCTCTATTCGATTGTTTGCTCAAACACTGCTCTTCATTCCATTTATGACAGACTCTTTCTTCGGATTTTATGGTTTGACTCTCTTCTCACATTCCTCTAACATTGTATACTCTTCAATCATTTACATGGAATTCCCTTCTTTGTCTCCTTTTCTTCATTGTACCACATTTCCCAAAACTTATGTAGGCTATTTCTTTGCCAATAACTATCTTACACTTTGAAAAATCTCTCTCATTTTAAGATCTCTTGTAACCTCCAGCTATCTCCAAGTAGATATGCTGTGAAATAATTTTTTATTTACTGTGAATAAGTATTAGTTTAGTAAAGAGCTAACCGGCCAATAGCTAGGCAGGAAGAGGTTAGGTGGGAGAGCCGAAATGAAAGAATGTTGGGAAGAAGAAAGATGGATTCACCAGCCAGACACAGAGGAAATAGCAGATGAACATGCCATGCTGAAAAAAGGTACAGCTATATGGTAGAGCCTATGCCTATAAGAAATATTGGTTAATTTAAGTTGGAAGAACTAACTAGTAACAAGCTTAAGCTATTGGCTAAGCATTTATAATTAATAATATGTGTCTGTATGGGTATTTGGGAGCTAGCTGACACAATAGAAAACCCCACCTACATAGGTATCACACAAGTACTGAAACCTAGGCTGTCCTATGCTGAATTCATTCCCTTCTATACAGCACAAGCCATGTCTTTTAGAAAGTTTGTGTAGAATTAATGGTACTTCTTTCACTTAATCCTCTAACTTGAATCTCATGCTCATCCTTGCTTCCTCCTTTTCTTCTCTCTCTATTCAACCAGCAGCCATGTTAGATCAAACTGAAATCTGTCCTTTATATTACTGCTACAGTAGAAACCCTTATCATTTTTGTGTGCTTGCTTCTATTATTATGCTTTGTTGTTTGGGGCAGGTACTCTTTCAATAGCTTTGATTTTTGCAGTGCTGATAATTGAACCTAGTGCTTCACATATGCTAATTAAGTGTTCTGCCATTAATGTAGATCATTAGCCGTTAAAATGTCTTTGTTTTGACAGAGGGTCTTGATAAGCTGGCTGTGAACTCATTTAGAGCAGAGGCAGGCCTTAAACTTGTGCTCTTACTTCAGCTTCCATATTATCTGAGATTATAGGCCTGCATCACTAGAGGTAGATAAAATTGCTTTTCCTGTTTAGATAGGGTGTATATATGTCTGGGTTAAAAATAGAAAGGTTGATTCTATTAACAACCTATGACTCTCTTACATTATGTTTTTATTCTCACGGTCATCTTATCATACAAAATGCTATAACAATATTTCTATTTTGTTGTAGCCTGTTGTCTAAATTAACTATCTTCAAGGAAACATCAAGTATATTTTTACATAGTTTTCCTTGAATGTTATAATGGAGAATTTAATCACAGCAGCTGCAATGCAAGCAGAGACACAGGGTATTAAATCTATGTGGTGATGTAACTGGCTTGTGGTAGAAGTTCTTTGTCTAAAAGAGGAGAGATTATTCTGAAGGGCAACTGTTTTAGTTAGGGCATCAATTGCTGTGATGAAACACAATAACCAAAGCAAGTTGGGGAAGAATGGGTTTATTTGGACTACACTTCCACATTCTTGTTCATCCCCGGAGAAAGTTAGGAGAAGAACTCAAGCAGGTCAGGATCCTGGAGGCAGGATCTGATGCCGAGGCCATGGAAGGGGCATTGCTTACTGGCTTGCTTCCCCTGGCTTGCTCAACCCATCTTCTTATGGAACCCAGGACGACCAGCCCACCCACCATGGTCTGGGCCCTTCCCCTTTGATTACTAATCGAGAATATGCTTTACATCTGGATCTCATGAAGACATTGCCTCAACTGAGGCTCCTTCCTCCCTGATGACTCTAGTTTGTGCCAAGTTGACGCACAAAACCAACTAGTACAACAGCCAAGAATGTCTGTATGTCTAGCACCTGGAAAGTATTGATAGTTCCCAGAAAATGTTGAGGTATGGATTGGTGGTGTCCTGTACACTTTCCTATAATACTTGTCTTCAATTTGTCTTACTTCTCTGTGAGTTATAATCTTCATTTGGAACTTCTTCTCTGACCTATCTGCAACATGCTGATATGTACAAGGTCTTACTTCCCAGAAGGGTTTCCTTGTTTTGAAAGTGATTATTGGGTTTGTTTCTGGCATGTCTGCTCTCACATTCACTTTGTACATCTGTATCCTTTGCTTGGAACAAAGGCAATGGGTTTCAAATTATTCCACTTCACTTTATCTAGTCCTGTTTCAGAATAAGATATGATAAACAACTGGGATGATTAAGCTTAGAGCTGGGTTTCTTTCAGGATTTGACTTTTAATAGGCCATAGAGCTTTAAGTGAAAGGAGAAATTCCTATAGCCAAATGTCAGGGCCATACAATTCGTATGTAAATGTATCTTTGGTTGGGATTGGGGACCCTTACTCTTTCATTTCTCTGACCTGCTCTCATCATCATCTCATCCTCCCATCTTTCCCATCTGACAATCCTTAGGTTTTCTCCTTCCCTCATTATAACATCTGTGAGCAGCAGTTGTTTAAGATCCCTCTTACGTTTGGGATAAAATGAAGATATAGTAGTAGGTCAAGTATCTTCTGCCGTTTAGTTTTCATACATTTCAGTTTTCTCCAGTGGCTCCCGAATTACCATATTAGTAAGTTCTTCTTGACATCCTTGCCTGTAGATTGTGAAATGTTCAGATGGGCTCACCCCTCCTCAGTTGAAGGCTGTTGAGGGAAGTGTCACTGTCTTCAGTGAGATAAAGCAGTGGTGAACCCTTCATTCTCTAGAGAATAATTCCACTTGTATGCCCAGGTGGGCAGCTTTGGTTAACTTCAGTGGGCCTCATATACCAAACGTAAACAGACAGGTAGTGAGTGAGAGGGGGACTTGAGAGGAAGAAGGGTGCTGAGATGGAGGTGATGAAGGCAAGAGGGGGTAAGAGAGGGTGGGGGAGGAGTATGACCAGTATATATTATATTATATTCGTGCATGGAACTGGAAAAGAATAGATCAACAAGATGAAAAAAAAACAAAGAAAATAAGCGAGTAACTTATTGACTGAGTATTTTTTCTTAAATTGAACCAGTCTGTAGATGAACTTTGTTGTGAATCTGAATTTGAATTAATTTGTGAAAGTAATTTTTTTTAGGATAGAAACATCAATTGTGAAGATATAATCATAGAAATCCGATAGTTGAAGGAATTACATGTTACAAAAAGTAGGTTTACATCAACCTCTAGTAATGAATAGTGGATAAAATTCATCATAACAGATGGGATGCTAATTTGGAATATCGATTTAAAATTTGAAGTGGTCGCAAATAACATTGTTATCTTCATTTTCTCAAATGCAAAAATAATTGAAAATGCTTAACTGATTCATAAGGCATTCTGAAATTAGGCTTATAAGCTGTTTGTATTAGTTTCCTAAAAATCAAAAGAAGATACTTCTTTTGTAATGACACATATTTAGAACAGATCCAGCCACTATTCTTTTACTTTCACTCCCATGCACATGCCTATATACACATGTACATAAAATTAAAAATGAATAAGTATGAATCTTAAAAGCTAGAACAAATAAATATAAATTGGCACATGGCAGGAGACAAAAAAAAAGATATCAGCGTAAATTAACTAGATTAAAGTAAAAGCCCAGTACATAAAAATCAATAAAAGCAATTTTCTCTCAAGATAAATGTTGGCAAATTTTACACGCAAACTCACTAAAAGAAGGGTAAAAATCCCAAATTAGCGCAGTTAGAGAGGAAAGGGGAGTGTTAGAAGAGAATACATTGAAATCCCTAGGATCATTAGGTAATGCTTTGCAAATTTCCAGACAGTTGCTTTTCTATATTAGGTCTAGACCCTAAAGTTCTTTCCTGAATAAGAACTTACCTGTTTCAAGACTTTAGTCTATTATTGGAGCTGATAAAATTCTGTAGGTAGGTTTAGTTTGATGGAGTGAATTTGGAGTCGCTAGTGGTGACATGCTAGGAACAGTTGGTGGAATATTTCCATGGTAGTCCAACTATCAAGCTCATGTTCACTCGGTTTAGAATATAATGAAGAGTCACCATGGAACATGTGAACATCATTTAACACTATTTGTATGTTTATTTAATTTGGGTAGTTCGTAAAAGTCACTGGTGAAAAGAGATATTTGGAAAGAGGTTGTACCTGGACTCTAAGAAGACATTTAAATGAGAACTCCAGAGAAGTACAAAGTACACTTTCCCTTTTCCTAGGGCAATCAACTATGAGGGGGGAGCAACAGGTAGCCAGTGCATTGAAATTCAGCAACTGACTTTCAATTTCACAGAAGGTAATTCTGAAGTGACAGGAAGCAATGGGAACCAGACTAAGGTCCTTTAGTGAAGAAGGAGCAGTAATTATGTGGGGCGCTGCATGTTCTACTTTCGTTTGCTAAATAATAGGCTACTCTAGGCTGCTCTCATTACATCATAGCCGTTCAGTCAGTGCTCTCCACTAGCTGCCGACCTTGAAACAATTTGAGTTGTTTCTAGCCAGATAAATGAAAATGATGGGAGAAGATAATAACTCTCAATTGTATGAAACCCTTAGGAAAAATTAATTTTATTAACCTGCTGTCTGAGTCATCACAGGTACTGATTTTGACAGATGTCTTATAATTCAGTTTTATAGAATAGTGCATTTGTTGTTTATAAATTAGCACCAGGACGAGAAATATTATCTCACGTAGCAAAGGGGCATGGAAAAGAAAAGAGGTTTGAGAGAAAGAGTAATTTCATTACAATGCTTCCATTCTCCCGAATCATCACTTCTATTAGAAAACTCAAAAGGATAGAAATAGCATACAAGCCTTTGAGGTGTCAGTGAAAGATTGAGCCACTGAAAATAGTAGTTTTCTGAATTTAAGGCATAATAGAGGCAGCAGGTACAGGAGGTTAGCGTGAAGGTGAAAAGGGAAAAACATACCAGGATACAACTGAAAAATAGACTTCCTTGTGGTTACAAAAAAAAAAAAGAGAATGAGAACAATTACCACCTTGCAAAGAAATCTTTACTTTATCACGTCTGTTCACCTTAGAGGACAATGAGGCAAGTTAACATTGCCCACAGGATCTCCAAAAGCATTTATAGCCATGAGATTGCATTTACTTTTATATAAGTCAGTTCTCGTTTTATCCTGGATTCAGTTATCCCTTACTGCAGTTGGGAAACCTTATAATGTCTCCCTTGCCCTTCCTTGTTCTCTTCTTGAACAGTAGTACAGACTTCTATTGGCCTTCATACCCCTGTAGAGCTTTACAAGTAGTTTACAGTTGCTTGCAGGGCTGGTACATCATATATTTTATAAGTGACAAATCTTAGTTTGAGTGATAATGCAGTATGTGTGTAAACTCCGTAATTATTCAGCTAACAGTATCATTTAGAATGATACTAACACTGGATTGAAAATGTCAAATGTGGATGATGATGTCTTAATAAATATAAAATAATCTTCCATATACTTTTTTGTGCAGCCTGGGATGCATTAGGAATAGAAAAAGGACATTATTAATGATGCGCCAAAAATTGAGCTAGGCTCAAACATGAATTTATGCTACACTATTTGTTATTTAAAGTAAGCAATAAGTAGGCAATTGAAATATATTCTTATTAAAGCATATATATGTGTATGTACATATAATCAATATAGTGAACTAGAGTACATAGAAAAATTTTTGGACAAATGAACATTAATGTTATTTACATATAACAGTATTGATTACATAAACTTTTAAAATATAATAAAAGAAAATTAATAAGCAATATACATACATTATTTTAGAAAATTTTGTATTTTCCAGTATTTTTCTTGTAAATATATGTAATACAGAAATATTGTTCTTTAATATAAATTACATTTATATTTTATTTCATCATCATTCTCCCATTCTATTAAATGTTTTTATAACCTAATTTTAAATTAGCATAAGTTCACATTAAAAATAATATTTATTTAGATTTTATATTTTTTCAATAAGTAATATTTTATTTAATGAATCATGTTTTGTTTAGGAATTTGCTCATTGAATTATTTTTCTTTTATCATTGAACCTTGCATAAAATTTTTATATGTAAATATTTGGTTTTGTTTCTGATAATTTCTTTAGGCTGTATGCTAAAATTAACACACCTATGTTATAAGATGTGTTATTTATGTTTTGCTTTGGTAAAATATACCTAAGCAAACAATTTGAAGGAGGAAACATTTAGGTTCATAGTCTTGGAGATTTCAGTCTGTAAAGATTGGAATATTGTACAACCAATCAAGGTTTCTTACTTTATGATAGCTAGTAAGGAAGGAGAAGGGACTTGCTAAATACCATTCACTTATATGTCTCAGTACGTTATTCAGATATTAATACATTGATTAAGCTGGGACTCTGATATTCCAAACACTTATTGATAGTTCTATCCAGCACCTGGGAATGGAGCCTTCATCATGTAAAACTTTGTTTTAATGTTACTTCATATTGAAATCATACACCAAATGGACAATTTACAGAGATGCAATAGATAACATTATTCTTTAACGGTAAGTAGTTTTAGTATATGTAGCAGGAATAAGCTATAGAATATCTTGAAATTTTTAAGCTACTCACAAAGATGAATAGTCATTATCTATTCACATCTAATAGTCTTATTTTTTCTATGGAAATATTATTGTTCTTATGGGAACATAGTCACTACTATGTCTTGACTAGGTGTCATTCAGAAGACTACTTTTTATATGAAAGATCATTTGAGTTGTAGCCACTTTGTTTTCTTTTGTAGTGCTGGAGATCATACCCAAAATTCATGCATGCTAAGCCTGCATGTTCGGGAAACGAATGAGCATTCTCTGCTTACAATATGGCCGAATGCTATTGCCTATTGTAGTAGTCTTGAATATGACCTGGAGGAAATTTGGCCATATTAGGCACAGAAAGCCCAGAGGGCGTTTTAGGCACTAAAATACTTGCTTTATTCCATTTGTGATCATTTCAAACTTAGAAAAAATTTAAATTGCTTTTAAGTAAACTTATTTTAAACTGAAGTTTTGTAGTCTGTTTTATGAAAGTTCCTCTATCAAAGAAATAATATTTTCAGGTTCATTTTAACATAATGCTGTTTATGTAAGTTAAACTATTTTAAATTATATTAATGTTACTTTTACATCACTTATATGAATGTGATACTTTGTGACATAAGAATTATAGTTTCATATGAGTTTGTTTTCAGTGGTTTTGGTCCTAATTTATAATAACCAGAGAATTCCATAATAAATACTGTTCAGATTAGTGTGATGACCTATCTCATAATTAGTATTTTTACACTCTGCTTGGGGCATGAATCAGCCTTGTGTTTAATAAATCCTGCCTTATAGTAACACTACTCGTTCTGTAGCCACAGACCTCTTGGTTACCAAGTGAGCTCTTCCTACACTACAGTGTTTGTATTGAAGTAATTCTTACTTTATCCAGTTATAGCCTGACATGTGAGAGGAATGATAATGACAATTGTGATGTGCCAAAAAAGTTCTGTAGTATGCAGTGCTATGAATGAGAAATGTCTTCTATAGGCTGTCACATTTGGATACCTGATTTCTCATTAGTGACACTGTTTGGGAAGGTTATGGAACCATTAGCAGGAGGAGACTTGCCTCAGAAAGTACATGACCAAGAACAGACTTTGAGAGTTAATATCCTTGTTCATTTTCTGTTTCCTTCTAGTTCATTCTGTTTCCTTCTTGTTGTTGAACTGTGATATCTCATTTTCCTGCTCCTGTCTCCATGTCTGCCAGTTGCTGTCATATCTCCCTGCCATTAAAGGCTCTTGTCCCTCTGGAACCACTAGTCACATAAACACTTCCTTCCATAATCATGGTGTTTTATCAAAGCAACAAAAAGCAATGGCTATAAAGTGTGTCCTTTTACTAAAATGGTGAAAAAGTTCTGAATTTGATGAAATACATTGAAGGGATGAATGTCTTGCATGTAAAATTGTGGAAAAGGAAGCATTTGTATTGAGTTTTCATGTAATACTACAAATTGTAGAAGTTATAGCTGAAACTAGTCAAGGATGCCCCTAATTGTGTGATACAACTCTGGAATGGTTACACATGTTTGAGCATATGATTAAAATGGAAAATTATAAAATTTACTGGGCAGATCTTGTCTACCAATGAAGAAGCCATTTCATGTTTCTGGCAAAGTTAAAGAAGCTGGTGAGGGATAGATCACATCCAAAGCAAGTTTTCAATTGCATTAAAACTGGGATAGTGGAAAAAAGTGACCTATGGGACATATATGTATAGAAAGGCAAATGAGACATTAAGGCAAAAGAGACATTAAGCACAGATTAACTCCATACTATGTGACAATGTTAGAAGGCATAACATAAAATATGATGTAAGAATGTATTCACTCTTAAAACCAAGAGTTTTCTGTTTGTATTTTGGCAACATATTTAGAAATAGTGGGCAACAGTTCTATTGTTTTTGGAAGTTTTTGATAATATTCACTACAAGAATGAAAAAAATTGGAAAGCAACAGTTGGAATTTAAAGTCCCATTAATAAAAAATGTAGTTGGATATCCTGAATCTATTTGCTATGAAAATGAAAATGTTGCAGTTTGAGTTTTAGCTACAAACACAAATTCATTGTATTAGGACCTTGACCAGGACATTATTCAGTTTGTCAAGGTTACATGCAGTCCCTTGGTATTTTATTACATTTATTAACAACTGATGCAAAACTCAACCTGGATACACTGTAGTGCTAGAAATCATTCCTAATTGCTAAAATGGCCACATTCATCAAAGCTGGAATGAATGAATTTAAGACCAGAAGCTGAGTGAATTCTTCCTGGAGGAACTTACAGAATGAAGTCATGGATTATTTTAAAGGCTTTCAAAGACTGATGCAGAGGCCAGGAAAATCAATCATATGACAAGACATATAGGTTGACAAGGATTTATTGATGTGCTTGATGAAGTAATTGAAGAACATACTGATAAAGACCATCAAAAAGTGTTAGTAAAGAAAGCTCAGAAGAACCTGAAGAAGAAACTGAAGCAGAACTTGCAATGTGTACTTTACCAAAATTTGTCTGAGTATTTTTAATTGTGTAGACTTTAAAGGATAAAATTATGGATTATCATCTGTTGGAATACAGCATTAAATCCTTAAAATCACCAGAAAATTACTTCTTCACTAACACTTGGATAATTCCAAAGAAAGAAAAAATGGCTTACATTATTCTTCAAAATACCTGTAATGAGATGAAATGTTGATAATTCCCCAATCAATACCATCAGGTCTCAATGGTATTATTATAATGTACCATCTCAAGGTTAATACTAGCCTGATGCTGCATAATAATTCCTATAGCATTCTCCTCACCTCATAACATTATGTGGACATAATTTCATTGTATTACAAAAAGGAAATATATAATACCATGAGATAATTTCAGAAAGATACAATATTCAGATGTTTTAGATAGCAGTAAACTATTGTATTTTGTATTTTGTTATTAGTTTTGAGTTAATAATTTGATGTGCCTTTTCTATTGGCATTTCTTGACAAAAAGACTTGCATGTGCTGGAATTACAGGTCTGTGCCACCACAGCTGGGATTTATAGTTTCTTTTCATTTTTGAAGTGCTGAGAATTTGAACCAGAGACTCATGTGTTCTAAGCAAGCATTTTATCATTATTGTATAATCCTAGTCCTTATATGTTAGAACTTATCATCAACATATATGTACAAGAAAAACAATATATATATGGTTTGGTACTACCTTTATTTTTAAGTATCCACATGAAATGGATTCTGAAATTCAGGGGTTCTGAAACGTATTATCTGCATTGATGAGGGGTTAATATATACAGTTGTTCTTTACCCTCTCTTCTGATACACTATCCATAAAACCCCAGAATCTCCAAAGTATACAGTATTTTTATATACTAATGAAACAACTGGTTGTTGGGGTTTTTTGAATGTGTCTTAATGTGACAAATCCTCCATCAAAATCTAAGAAGCATATGGAGGACTAAATTTTCATCTGGGTATTATGTATTCTTTATCATATCTTTTATAATTAGCCAGTAAACAATTGCCTCCCTGAGTTTTTTGAAATGTGATTTTAAACTTGAAGACAGGGACATAGAAAGCTCTCATTTGTTACCAAGGTGGACAGATTGTGTAGAAACTGGAAATCGACTAATTGAAAGTGAGCATCAAAAGCTGTGTGTCCTCTAATAGGATGGAATCTTAACCTGGGGTATATAATAACCACCTATAATTCACAAAAGAATTCAGTGGTGCCACATGTATTTGGCATACATACACTAGGAGAGTTGGCTGGTGTAGGAAAATCTTACACATTGAGACCCAGAAATCAAAGGAAAGACTCATGTTATTCTTGTTGGTAAAAAAATAAGCTGGGTGTGTAACCTTGTTGAATTCTCACAATATTTTGTTTTTTAAAATTACATTTATTTACTTATTTTATATCCCTGCCACAGTTTCCTGTCCCTCCTATAACGCCAATCCTTCTACCCCAACTCTGTTCCCACCCCCAATCTACTCCTCCTCCATTTCTGTTCAGGAAAGGACAGGTCTCCCATGAACATTAACAAACATGGCATATCAAGTTGCGGTAGGGCTAAGCATATTTCATATATTAATGCTGGATAAGGTGACCCAGTATGAGTAGGGTTCAAAAAGCTAGTAAGAGTCAGAGATAGTTCCTGCTCCAGTTGTTAAGAGTGCCATAAGGGAACCAATCTACACAACTGTCACATATATGCAGAGTTCCATGAAGTCTCCCTGGTTTTTGGTTCAGTCTCTGTTAGACCCTGTGAACCCAGATTAATTGATTCTATGACTTTTCTTGTGGCGTCTTTGACTACTAGAGCTCCTACAATCCTTTCTCTCCCTCTTCCTCAGGATTCCCCAAGCTCCACCTAATGCTTGGCTGTCCTACAATATTCTTGTATCCTTATTATTACTATTGCTTTTATGTGTGGCAAGTGAAGAAATTGTGGGAAATGTGGAAGGTGTTTGATGGGAGTGGCACTGATAAAGACTAATAGAACCTAAGAAGTTATTTAGGAGTAATAACATGGTGATAAAACATCAGATGAGTGTTGGGTACAGTGACACACCCCTGCAATTAAAGCACTAGAGAAACAGAGGTAGAATTGCAGTAACATTAAGGTTAGCCCAGTTTATACCCTTAGTTTGAGAAATGCCTAATTTACATAAAAAGATGTTAATTTTGTAGCTTGCTATTTTGTTGCAAGTACCAAATCTAAGAGCTTTCTGGTTCGATCTTTAGAGTCTTTTCTGCATAGGATCATATCACTAACAAATAGGGGAAATTTACTTTATTTATTTCCTACTTATATCTTTAATTTTTTCTTGCCTTCTTGTTTTGATTAAGATTTCAAGCATATTATTGCATAATAGTGGCAAATATGGGTACCCTTGTCTCTGTTTTTTCAAGACATGCTTTCAAACTCTTTACAGTAAGTATAATGTCAGTTGTATGTCTGCTAAAGGGATGTTGACTTTTGATCAGAGTTTTTTCCCTGCATTTTCTGAATTGATCATTTTATTTTTGCCCATGTTTTTAATTGTTTGTGGTATTATGTTTGTGAAACTATCTTTCCATTCCAGGAATGAAATTGATTTTGATCAAGGTGTGTTGTATAGTTTCCTAGGTATTGTGAATTTGTTCTACAAATATTTCATTGAGGAATTTTATGTGTATTCTCATTGAAGAAATTGGACTATTCTTTTTATTTTATGTCTTTATTTCATTTTGGTGTATTATACTTGCTTTATATAATCCATTCCAAATATTTTCTTTTCTTTCTTATGGAGTGCTTTGAAAGCATTGGTATTACTTCTTCTTTACAGATTAGTAGAATTCAAAAGTGATTCTGTTTGACTCAATTCTGTCTAACTGATTCTTGGGCTTTTCATTGTTGCCAGACTTTCTTTTATTGCTCCATAGCTTACCATCATTATGCCTTTAATATTTTCTTCTCTTAGAGCATATCTTTCTAAAATCTACCTGTCTCTTCTAGACTTTCAATTTGCTATATGTTGGCACAACATTATCTCAAATCCTATGTTGTAGCGATATTTGATGTAATATCCTCTTTTTCGTCGCACCTTATTAATTTCTCTTTCCGATACCTATGGATTGAACCTCTGCCATGAGTATACTAGGCAAATGTTCTGCAGTTGAGCTACACATACCTAACTCCTCTATTTCTTTTGGTTACTTTTGTTCAGTGTTTGGCAATCCTTATTTTCTTTTCAAAAGCCAACTTCTTGTTTGTTTCATACCTTTTATTGCTGTCACATTTTCCAGTTCATTAGTTTAAGTTCTAACCAGCGTCTGTCTCAGGCAGGAGATCCATGGCGTCTCTCACTCTGCCCTTCTTCCCAGCATTCAGTTCTGTCTTCTCTTTAAGATTTTCGTTTTTGGATACTATTGTAGGCTCTTCTAGATTTTATGTTAATTTACTCATATTATCTTCTTCCGTTCTTTCACTTTTAGTCCGTGCCTTTATCTTTGCCAGTGAAACACATTTCTTGTTGTGGCTTATAGTTAATCCAATCAGGCAGCCTTTGTCTTTTAATTAGTAATTCAGACACGGGCTGTTTATATTTAGAGTTATTATTGAAAGATAATAGCCATGAATAAAAATAACCACAATGGAACACATTACTTTGTATGGTTAATATATAAATTTAAAAGCTTAAAAGGAGAATATCACCAAAAAAGAGAGAAAGAAAAGGAAAAGAACCATTTGAAATAAATTGTTGCAGCAACTCTGGATAGTGATTCTTCACTCCCATGCCAGGAGGTGTCTGTTATTTCTTTGATTTGTGATTTGGAGAGGTAATTTAAATAAAGACCATATATTTTTTTTGGAATACTTTGTGTTGATTCTGAGAAGGCTTAGCCCAGACATGAACTCTTGCTTTTAGACCGTTTCTCTTTCGTGGTGTTGTTTTCTGGTTCCTCTAAAAACCTGATAGCTTCATTTTCACTGTGCTCTACTATTATGTGGTGCTAATTACTGACTTCTCTTGAGTGCTTCGTTTGCTGCTCTGACAATATCCTGAGGCGTCAATTGCTTTACAACTTGGTCCAGTGAAGCTGGAGCAGGAGTAATTTTTGGCTGCTTATTTACATCCCAATAGGGTTGACTGTGGAATGTGTCTTTCCCTCATTCTTTCCTGTAAACTAGCTTCTATTTGCTTTAACCTGTCATTATTAGTTAAGAAGAGTCACTCTCTCGGTTTGGAGAGCCCTAAGGTTTTAAAGCACCTTTCTTTCTTTTTTGGGAGGGCGGGGGTAGGGGAGTGTTACTTCAGAGCTTTCTTTTTATAAATGACTTCTCTCTGCAGAAAATGCTCTGAGCTATTGCACTTAGTGTCATGTGGGTTGGTGGTCTCTGGGATTCCTGGCTTCTATCTCTATGTGTTAAAAGCACAACATAGAGCCAAAATGCTACAGTAGCTATTGGGATCCTAATAATCTTGGCCTGTGGCCCATACTAGAGGGACTGGAAGGAGAGAAGCCTCGACTTCTAAACTGTACTCACCAGGAATTTAGCCTATTTAGCTTTGCTGTATGAACTTGAATTGCTGTTTTTTTCCCCAGATTTCTTGTTCTTTTTAACTCAAGGAAATTGTTGATCTCTGTGTCACTTTGTGCTGTAAGAAAGTAAATTAGAACTATTTCATGGGGTAATTTTAGGACTCACATCCAATCTTTCTCTCTTCCTGTCATCACTGTCCTGCTAGGATATTCAGCATACCATTTTAAAAGATCTATCTCATTCTTTTATTTTTTCATTCTTTTATCTCCACATTGTTTCTTGTAGGTAGCTGAAATTCTCTTGTGGCCTGTATTTTTTAATAGTAATTTTAGCATGTGTATACTTCTAAATTCTCTGTGAAATAAATTCCTCATCCTTAATGCACAGGTTATTGAAGAACACTCACCTTTCAGCATGTGAAAAACAAGCAAATGAGTTGATTTTCTTTTTCTTAAGAGATATATCCAATGTCATGCCTACTTACTTTGGAGGTAGTAAGTCATTTTTGTGTGTGTGCAAAAAGCAGCCCGAGTGATTATGGAGCACTGCCAGACCAAGTGATTGATGTGCTTTCAGTCTGTCTGCCATTCCTAATGCACTAATGCTGATATGACTAAAACAGGTTTGCTTTCCTCAAGCATATACCATGAACCATGTTCTAAGGAGCTTCTATTATGGTATTTATTTTAAATAATATATTTTGAAAACAGATAATTGTAATTAGCTCTATACCCTAGTTTTAGAAACACAAATTAGAGTCAGGCCGTGGTGGTACACACCTTTCTTTAATCCAATCACTTGGGAAGCAGAGGCAGGTGGATCTTTGTGAGTTCAAGGCCAGCCTGCAGAACAAGTTCCAGGACAGCCAGAGCTACGCAGAGAAATCCTATCTCGAAAAACAAAACAAAACAAAACCCCCACAAAATACTTTTTTCCTTTTCCACGTCTTGATTCTTTTAGATATTTCATAGATAAATTTTAAACACCACCCTTACTTATATAGATTTTGTAAAGGGGAAATGATCATGAAAAATAAGGTACTTTTGGGGTTTTTAGCATCACAGTCTCTAAACTCTTAACTTTTGTGTACTGCAATCGTGGTTACTTACAACAACATTCTATTTGTTACACTATATTATACCAATAACAATGAACTAAATGATGGCGCAGCTGTCTCTACTGGCAAACTTACTTGAAGTTTTAAACTTTTGATTGTTTCAATTGAGTTAAATTTTCCTCATTCTTCTTACTGTATAGGTGGATAGCCTACCAGACAGAATTACAGATTGGCTTTTGTTGAAGAACACATTTCAGAATCCAACCTTTCAGTTTTCATGAATCAAGTCTGAGAAACTTGATATTTAATAGCAGTCAACAAGGGTTTGACTGCATGATAGGCTAGCAGTATTACTCTACTTGAGGTTAATCTCTATTCCTTGTGAACTTGTGCAGATTTTCTCCTGCTTTTAATTCCTAGTTTCCTCACCCATAGAGTTGGGAATAGTTGTACTCAGAAGGAATTGCCTTTGTAATGCTGCCAGCACATGTTTCTGGGAAATGCCATATTTTAGTGTGCAAAGATGCTGGTAGTTTAAAAACAATTGGCTATTGTTCTGGCTAATTGTGAAGCTACATATGAGAGAAGCTTTAGGAAACTGAGGAGCTTTTTCATTTCCATTTTTTCCCTGCAGTCTCAGAAAAGATTTGGCTCATAACCCACAAAGACATTATGGAAATGACCTTATTCATTTTGCCTATGCCCTGTACTTTTAAATAATGATTACTTTTTACTGTTTCATTATGTAGCTAGGAGATGTACTCTCAATTGCATGTTAACTTCTTCTACCCTTGCAATAAGTTTTTCTGTATCATTCCTGCACTATATTATGTGTACTTATGAAACAATAAAATTTCTACCTCTTACTTTTCCCATATAACTGTTTTGAATGCAATTCTTTTGATGGAAATTTTTCTACAAAGATATTAATAAGTCAAGTGCAATCTTTAGTTTTAAATATGTAAAACCCATTTTAATGACTATATATACCTCATTTTCATTGCCCAGGGTTTCAAAACGAAGAGGGAATCCTTTCTTTTACAAAGAGTCATTCCTAAGTTGTAAGGCAGTAGACGGTAGAGGATGAAGGGCAATTTTCTTCTGCATGGATGCAGAAAACACACTGCTTTTCTATTCTGTATGACTTTTAAAGATGCACTATACTTTGAAGGTTAATGTAAAGTCAGTTTTGCCACCTAGTTACTTGCAACACATGTATCTTGCTTATGAATGCTTGCATATGTCTTAGAGATATATTGTTCTGTGTAGACTCTTGATAGTCCCATGAGTTTATGGTCTCTTTGGTGTAACAGTGTGGCCACCGTTAAGCTTTGCTGACCATGTGATACTCTTATAGGGACTGCTGATTGGCTTTGAGTTTCTTTTCTCACCTGCTTACATGTTGGTCAAAGTGCTCCCTGATGATTTTATTCAGTGACAACCCAAGCTAGTATAAGTGGCAGTGTTATTAAATTATGATCAATGGAACATAACGAAATTGAACCGTGGAGCATTTGGAAAAGTTCACAGAATTCTTAGTGCCTTTGGACCTTTCCTGTTGACTGGAATGCACATTTGTCTGAAGCAGGCACCACTATTTGAGCTATTGAATTGGAAAGGCATGTTGAGACAGGTCAAATAAGATATTCTAACCTCTACCTCTTGCTGCGTGCTCATACTAGTGAAATCAGCACAGACGGCTCTTCAAGTGAAAGAAATCAATTGTTAAGCCAAGGTCGTTCTATTTATTCCTTTAAATACTCTTTGGAGTAGAAGAAACCATATTTCTTTTCAATTAAGGAAAGTATTTTTTTATACTCCACAAGATGGTTTTGTTTGTTTCTTCTTGTCTTTACACTAATTGCATCATAAATTCATGGGGAATCGTTTTCAGTAGCTCATAGTGCTTCTCAAAACATTTGCATCTATTGGTGGGGCAGAATAACATTTCGGTGGATCACTGATGGCATTCCCTTTTGCTCCCCCCAATCATTTCTCTTTACTTGTTTTAGAAAATAAACTTAGCTTTCAGAGTGCTTAGTACATTTAACTTATTGAATGTCTGCACAAGAATCTTATTCTTTTTAAAAAATATTTATTAATTTGAGAATTTCATGCAATGTATTTTAGTTTGTTTCATCTGGCTCCCAAAAATTTCCCAAATCTTCCTCCACCCGCCTTGACCAAGCAATCTTATGTTTTCTTTCTCTCTTTTGACCCATAAAGTCCAGCTTCTGTTTCATGACTACTTCTGAGTGTGAGGACTGCCCTGCAGTGTGGCAATATGCCAGGTGTCAAACCATTAAAAAAAGACTGAATTTCCCTCTCCTAGAGTCAATCAAATGCTAATAGCTCCTTATCTACGGGTGATTTTTTTGTTTTTTTGCTCCCTTTCCGTCCTCCATTATTTTTTTCTGGCTTGATCTTGTGCAGGTTTTGTGTATAATGTCACAGTCACTGTGAGTTCATATGTGCATGTGCCCTATTGTGTTCAGAATATGTAACATGAATCTAATTGGTCTTAATAATAAAAATCTGGACTCAGATATTGGGGGTGAAAGCTGAAAGATCAGAGAAGTAAAGCAGCCACTCTATAACATCCTCAGAACAAAAAGGGCCGAGCTCTTGTCTACACCTGCCTTATTAAGTCCTCTTTCTNNNNCAGCCATATCACTTCCTGTTTCCTACTCCCTAGTGCTGGCATTAAAGGCTTGTGCCTCCCGAGTGCTGGGATTAAAAGTGTGTGCCACCACTGCCTGGTTTACTAGTGGCTAGTTCCATACTCCAATCTCCAGGCAAGCTTTATTTGTTATCGCACAAACAAAATATCACCACAAGAATACACTGTTTCCTTGATGCTATCTTCCACCTCTGGCTCTCACAATAATCACACTCAAACCAAATGATCCCCGAGCCTTGAGGGGAGGGGTGTGACATAGCTGTACCATTTAGGGCTGAATGCACTGAAGTCTCTTATTCTATATACACTGATTAGCTGTGGGTCTCTGTGTTAATTGGCATGTACTGCAAGAAGAAGCTTCTCTAATTAGGGTTGAGCAATGCACTCATCAATGAGTATAGCAATAAATCATTAAGAGGCATTTCATTGCTATGTCCATGTAGCAGAATAAATAGTAGCAGGTTTGGTCCTAGGATGCCTGACTGATAGAGCCACAGAATCTTGTCCTCATTGACAATGTCGAGTATGGGTTCCATGTCATGGAGAGCACCTTGAGTTCAATCAAAAACTGGTTGGATACTTCCATAGCATTGATGTCACCTTTGCACCAATGGGCATGTCATGTCAGGGAGGTTGTTATTATAGCTTGTAGGGTTCATAGCTGGATAAGAGTGCCTTTCTCCTAGGGTAGCATATGTAGCACTTGCAAGTGCTGTGAAGGCTATCCAGTAGAGATACAGCTTCCAGATCATTAACAAATTGATTTTTCTATGTTGTGTGACTCATGTTTGTTGTGTCTTCAGGAATATGGTGTTACCATCAATTCCTGGAGCATAACTATGAAAAATTGCAAAAGCATGTAAAGTTGGTGAGTCTATGGAATTTGATTACTCAACATCTCAAAAACTTAACTAGCTTGTATGTATCAGTGACATTCTGGAAAACATTTTCAGGATAATTATATATAATATACGTTATTATAACAACTAAAGAATATCCCAGTATAGTTGGAAATTGTAGAAAAAATGTATGTGAAAAGACTTCTTGTGCTTGCTTGGATCATTCCTTTCCTTTCTTTAATGAATTTCTCTTTGTTTGTCCTGTCCTCTTACAATAATTCTGAATTATAAAGTCACGGGCACTATAAGATCTGAAAAATTTCCCTTCCTGTGGGCAGAGACATTCTATGCTGTATTTGTTATTTTGTTCTTCATGAACAATTATGCATAGCAATTCTCTGATATGCACTCTGTATTCTCTGAGCTATAAGATGCAGTATTTTTTAAAAGAGGCACTTTTGATTATTAGCTTCACTGAAAGTAATTGGCAGGCAGATTTGTGGTACTGTCTATTTCTATGTGTATTCAAGATTGCATTGCCAGTTCACAATGCTCCTTGTTATTCACAAGCTGATTAGACAGTCTATAGAAACCAAATGGAAAATGACACAAATTTATTTGCCTTGCAGAGCATATTATAAAAATATTATAAACAATAAAAAATTTTCAGAATTAATAGAACATAAAACATTTTCCCCATAGTATAAAATCATTAGTGCAGTTGGATCATATCTGGATAGCAATGAAACATCTTGTTAGATTTCAATTATAGTCCTAAATAACAGCTTTTACTCTCATATTCTGTCTGTCTGTCTCTCTGTTTCTCTATCTATGTGTATCTGTCTCTCTCACAGTTAAGAAGATAGCAGCAAAGTTTTGGACCAAGAGATAATCTAATTGACTGAACATTATATGTACTATTTGATAATAATTGCGCATACTTGTATTTTAATATGCACACAAAAACTATTCAGAAAGACAAAAATCACCTTCAAGTCAGGAAGTTTAATTGCAACAAAAGAAGAATATTAGTTTGGCTATGAATATAAAATGTTAGCCATTCTCTTGGTGTTTTTTTTATGTGATGCACTATTCTTTCACCTTTAAAATGTCAGTTTGGGACATTTAATGCTATGAAGTGTTACAATGAGATGTTGAGGCATTTTATTGCTTCTTTATTAGGATTAAGGATATTTGTCTACAACTAAATGCTTAAAGAACTCTGTGCTTAATGTTCTGCTCCTAACTGAAACAGTGCATCATTGTGGCACCTCCATTAGCTTGTTCAATATTCCAGAGACTGCTGTGCCTGGCAGCTGGAGAACACTAGGACAAGAAACTGTGAGGGCTACTTTTTCATTCATATATGTGTTAACGTCTTAAATGCTAATTAATGAACAATGAACTCAGGACTCATTCAAATCTGATACAAGGTTATTTTCTTTCTGTCTCAATTTAGAACCTTAAATGCAAATAGGAGTCTCCTAGAAAGCCAGTTGTACTTTCAGTTTACAGGCAGGCAACTCTTAAAGAATGGATTGACACTTAGAGAAAAAAATTTAAAGCTTGTGCTTATCTGTGTATATCTATTTGTATCTCATGTTTGACAGAGTGCCTGCAGAGACCAGAAGAGGGCATCAGAAATCCTAGAGCTGGAGTTAAATATAGTTTTTAATCTGCCTAATATGGTTCCAAGGAAGTGAACCTGGGTCTTCTACAAGAGCAGCAAGCACTCTTCAGAGCTGAGTTATTGTTTCCTGCCCCAGATAAAGAATTCTGAAAAGAAATTTGATTTGTTTTTTACAATAGGGAAATCCACAAATGGTTTCTAGACTTGCTAAGAGAAAAGTGGTTATGTTTGAGGGCCATATGGACAGTTTGCTATTTCCGATGTCTGTTTATGTAAGTTAAGGACCAGGATTCACTAATCCCAGCAAAAACATTTATGATAGTTTCTGTATGTTAGTTCTGAGATGTGTACTTTATGCTCAATATCTGTGTGACTGTGAACTATTAAATAAACTATGTTCAATGGCCAAGAAGTGTTGTAATCACTTACTTAAGTCATATAAAATACTTCATGGCAGGATGCTTTGATAACAGGATACTTATTTCTTTCCAGTTTTAGGGGTGGAGAAAATGACTGTTGACGAAAGTCGTCATGCAGATACACACTATTGCTGAAGCATACCGTGTTAAATCCATGTTCTGCAACAAGTCCACAGTAATGGGTGCTTAATGACAAAAGAGATTTCTTAGACTTCTTTGTGTGGTTGTAGATGTATGTATATAGTTATCTTTGGAACTGAACCTGTAGGTGTACTGATGCATTTGTGGGGAAAATAAGTTGTATATCTTAGTAAATTATGAAGCAGTTTTATTGTTTTCCGGCAGTGGTTCATTCTCTAAAGTCTTTTTATCTTTCTTTTTTTATGAGTGGAAAACTATAAAGCGGTCTGATTCATGAGGAATATAGATTTTTGTCTAGTTAAAGGTCAGGTGCTGAGCAATTGATTTGATTGCTGAGCCATTGGATCATTAAGTTGCCTAAAATAACCCTGTTGCAAACACTCACTGTTGAGCCCATTTGGGCTCTGTACTCACAGCTTCTACTGGGGTCTCTGAGAAATACGTTTGAAACAAAACACAAAAACGTCATTCTATATATATATATATTATATATATCAGAGAATTGGGAAATTTGTAAGTGGGGTTCTTTGTGATTTCAGAATAAAATGAATGCAAATATTATTTCTCTTTTTTCATATTCAAAACTGCAGCAACTCTGACAAGTGAGTTACAGGTCTGAGTCTATAAAATATTTCCACGAAGGACTGGACTGCACGGAGTGCAGAAGTGTGTGTTTGTGAACTGAATGAGAATGCTGGGTGCACAGAGGAAGGGAGTCAGGGATTGGATAGGTAGACCAATGTCCAACTCTGCCTTATTCAGAATATTATTTTGAAAATATCTTTCTGATCTTATTCTATAGAATTCAAAGTAAGCTGAAATATAAAGCCACTCTAAAGAAGATCACTGGGCTTGGAGTTCAAGGTCACGGTTATGTTCATTCAACCTCGAACCTAGTATAATCAGTGAACTCCTATGAGGATGCTCTGCTTTTTATGCAAAATATAAAGATTTGAGCCAATGCTCTCTAAGTTCTAAGGTTCTATACCTTTAAATCTATATTTATAATTCAATTATTATCATTCTATGTATCACCATGTATCAATCTATATATCACTCTATGTGATCACTCTCTATCTATACATCTATCTACATACCTGTCCATATATAGAAATAGATATATAGAGAAATTTATAAATAATATGCACATGTATTACACACACACACACACACACACATATATATATATATATTATATCCAATTTGCATGGAAAGCATAGAAGCTTAGGATACTGTTAATACTGTTCCAAGTATTATTTGGAATTATTTTTCTATTTTAACTAACACCGACCAAATCTGTTAATTAGCTAAAGCAAGTCTCTCTCTTCATTATTGGTGAGGGTGACTTTCACCTATGATTCTTTTTAAGAATTTTGAAAGGGAACTTTTGCATGTGTTTCTAAATATATCTTACCAGAAAAAATTTAAGATTGCCACTAAGTTTCATGAAATTCCATTTTCTGACTAATAATGCAATTTATTATTCCTGAGTTCATTTTGATGTTCTTTTTGTCTTTTTCTATTTGCCCCACATATCAGTCCACATATTTTAGCTTTTAATGTTTTCATGGTCTTCTTCAAGAAAAATGAGCCTGGAATTGC
>LOEQ01002963.1:438667-456364 GCA_001685075.1 Bramus lutescens | reverse complement strand
GAGAGAGAGAGAGAGAGAGAGAGAGAGAGAGAGAGAGAAGAGAGGAGAGAGAAACCAGATTTTTTGGAGCTGGAGTTACAGGTAGTTTTGAGTCATCTAACATAGGTGCTGATCACTAACTCAGAACTGCTGGAAGATCAAGTGTTCCTAATCACTGAGCCATCTTTCCACTTCCCCTAGTTGTGTTTTGGCTAGGCTTGAATGCCTGAGCTCAAGGGATGGATCTTCCTCAGCCTTCCAAGTGCTTGTAACTAGTGGCCTGCCCCACACCGACGTTTGATTAAGGGGTCTTGTTTTCTGCCTTTTTTATGGGGTTGCAAGCTCCTCCCAGTGCCTGCTGGGTTGTCTGGGAAAGGGGCTGGTTTGGAACTGTTTTCTCAGCTCTTAAGGGAGCAGGTGAATCTCAGGTGCTGCCATCTTTCAGTGCTTGATGGGAACATGTGTGGAGATCCTGTGAGGCAGATGTCTGCTCTGGGAACTGAGGCTTGGTGGCCACATGGCTAGGATCGGGCTGACATTGGAGCTTGGTCCTTGTGCTGGTTGCTTGCGCTGCTACCTGTGAGGGGCCAGTGGGCACTCAGAATGCCTTTCTGCCTCCTGTTCATGTCCCAGCTTTTTTTGATTGCTTTGAGACAGGTCTTGCTGTAGCCTTGGCTGGTCAGAAACTTGCTATATAGACCACATTGGTCTCGAACTCATAGAGATTCCCCCTATCCCTGTCTCCTGAGTACTAGGATAAAGGCATATGCCACCATGCCTAGCTTCAGGTTCCGGTCTTTAGGCCAGGCCACAATTACCTCTGATAAACTGAGAGGAGAGTCAGACAGAGTGCCCGTTACTTAAAATGCTTAGACATAAAAGAGACTTGGAGTCTTGGTTTTTACCATGTTCCTATAGACTTCCCTTCAGTGTCACTACTGAGGGAAGAAAGGAGGGAGGTCTAACTGCTGCAGAAACCCCTGGCCCTCTGCCTTTATGCCGCGTGATTTGTTGGTGGTTGACTGGCTTGTATTGACTCTGGTCAGGAGCTCTGTGTTGTACACATCAGTGGTTCATGATTTGCTGAGAGGACTGTGGATAGTGATGGTGACTCCACTGTCCTCTTTTCTGTGGTCAGCTCCTGCACTCTTTGAGTAGCCATGTGCTCAGTCTTGTGTGAGGGACAAGGTGGTAGCCACTCGAACCTGAGCTGGGTGGACTCAATAATTGTGGTGCGTGTGACAGCAAACCAAGCCATTGAGGGATGTATATCAGTAAGACATAGCCTCTTGGAAAGGCCTAGAGTTTGTCTCTTGGATTACTTATTGTGCCTCACTTCCTTCATTAAATCTTGGCCTGGCTCAGGTCAGGTGGCCACATCTTCCTTGGGATGAGCTCTAGTTATCATGGTAATGGTAGACTGTCTTGTTTTGTTTTGGTTGCTTGCTTTCTTTTTTCTTTTTCATGACAGTGTTTTTCTGTGTAGCCCTGGCTGTCCTGGAACTTACTCTGTAGACCAGACTGGCCCCGAATTCAGAGATCCACCTGCCTCTACCTCCTGAATCCTGGGATTAAAGGTGTGCTCCACCACAGCTGGCATTTTCTTTTTAATTAAAAGTTTTTATTGGGAATACAGGGACCAGATATACCAGGGCGCTCATGTGGAGATCAGAGACAACTTTGTGGAATTAGTTCTCTTATCTTTATGTAGGTTTGGGGGGTCAAACTCAGGTTGTCAGACTTGCATGGGGCAGGCAACAAGCACTTCTACTGGCTGAGCCACCTTCTGTAGCCTGTCTATTTTCAGGGCTAGCCATCCTGGAATCCACTTAGGGTGAATGCTGCCTGGCGTTACCTGTGTGTCTGTCGTGGGATCTTCTGTTAGATGGGAAGGAAGCCTTTGGCTCACTAGTTTTCATCATTTCCTCCAGCATTCACTTAGTTCTCTGGTGACTGGACACCCATTCTTACATCCTTGGCTAACTCAGCAGTGCAGCCTGCTGCTTTACCCTGGTCTCATGTGATATCACCATCAATTAGCTGGGCCCATGGCTGGGTCTGGAGGGCCAGTGAGTCCAACTGAGATGGAAAGTCCAGAGTAAGTGGAGAGTGGTTTGCAAGAAGAGAGGCCTAAGTGCTGCCTGTTAGGGTTTTACTGCAAGCTCTGAATTTGTCTGTGATCATCCCCAGGTGCCAAGCAAGCTGTTAGCTTGTCCTGGTGAAGGTATGGTGGTTTGCCACTTTGGCCCTCACTGTAATTGAGCGTCCCTTTGTGCTGCAAATCATCTCTCCTTGTGCTTGAGGAACTGCAGGGTCCACACAAGGGCCCAGGTGAGAGCCCACAGCCTGTGTGGATTAAGGAGCCCCAGGCTTGGGACCAGGACGCCTGGTTTGGTCTGATTGCCCTGTCTGTTTCCTCCTGTCTCTCCCATCCCCCTGGTTAATCTGGGGAACTGGAAATTGGTACCTGTGCTTCTGGGCTGCTGCTTCCCTTAGGTTGACCAGACGACAGGCCCAAGGGATGCTTGTTGTGTGGCCACTGCTTTTTCTTGCTCTGTATGCTCTGGGCAGCATGAGAGCCGGTGACTCTCTGCTCTTGCTGGGTGCTGGCAGCCTGGGGCTAGCTGGTACCAAGGAGGTTTGTGAATGGGTGCTGCTGTCACAGGTACTGAAGTAGCTGAGTACCCACTCTAACAACTGGTGGCCACCTAGGAAGGACCTGGAACTGACCTCCCAGGAATGGGATGTTGAGTCCCCCCAGTCCAGGCTGCCATGCTCTCACTCTGCTGGGCCACTTTTTCTCTCCTCCCAAAGCTGAGTCATCACTGTAGTTTGGGGTTAAAGTTGAGGTGGGAGAGGGGGAGGGAACTTCATTTTCTGTTGCTCTCAGTGTAATCATTTATGTGGGAAGGGGTACTCAAGCATGGGTGGGCTTCCTCCATGTGGTGGCAAGAACAGCAGCTCCTTCTGGACCAGCCCAGGCAATTGTGTGGAATCACTGTCTTATCTCCAATTTGGGGAGCTTCTTCAGGACCATCTGCCCAGATATGGGAAGGGGGGTGCTATAAGAAAGTGCTAATGCCTACAGGAAGTTTCTAGAAGAAGCAGGGTCTACTGTGCAGATAGAAACAGTAGGTTCCCCAAGAGCGTCATGAAGGTGTAGACTGCAGGACAAACAGGTTGGCCACCCTGGTCTGGTCTGGGATTAGAGAGACCACACCTTGTGGTGCATTTGGCTGGTTATGCTTGTATGGGGTGCTGCTGTGGAAGGTGCTCACATTGCACTAGTTCTTCCAGGAACTAGGGACATGACCTGGCTCCCATCTCATGTGATTTCTATCCCACCAGATAGGGAGTATAAAGTGGCATTGTTTGATTTGTAGAATGAAACATCAATGGGCACCAGAGTACCTGCTGTGTTTGTCACCCCAGAATTCCTTCCTGGGTTGCTGCATTGTTTTTGTGCCCATCATGATGCAGCCTCACAGTGAGCCCTGGCCCTTGCCTTCTTACTATGTTGATGTTCCCTTTCTGTGTGTAACCCCTTCTGGGATACCCACTGTCCTTTACCCATCATTTTGACTGTACCAGCACCGTATGAAGCACTTACCTGGTTTCAGAGCTCTCCCCTTGTGCTGTTGGGCCTCATCTGTCCAGCACCCTTCCAGCAGCCCAGTCTCAATCAAGTAGGTATATCCTCATCTCTGCTCTTAGTGTGCTGAGCTGTGTTCTTTGGTGCTGTGATCTACCATTCTAGGCCACCTGAAATGATCCTGGGATCCCCTGTTTCAGGAGATTGAATTTTGGGGCTTCTAGTCATATGACCCTGTCTCTTCTTGGTTAGTCTCAGAGCTAGTTGCTACAAACCAAGATTGGGTTGTTTACCTGTTGGAACCCACTGCTGCCTACCAAGGATCCTCAGTTCCTCGGATGGCATATGTTGAAGACAGTTTGTTTCACTTGTAACCTGACCTCACTGTTTGCCTTCCACCTTGGAAAAGCATAGGTTCACAACCTTTTCTTCTCAAGAGGATGTAGACACCACTGGCTCTGGAGGCTGTTGAGACTGGAATCCAATAGCCAGTGTCTTGGGTGCTAACATGCCAATAACACAGGTGACAAGGCAGTGGACCATCCAGCTCCACTGCTATCCAGTCCAGCACCACAGTCTGGTCAGTCATAGGGCTCTATCTTCCTGGCCAGTGATAAGATCAGGGAAGCACTACGACCCAGTGGAGCCTGTGGAAGTTGTAGCACTCTGTTGGTGGAGTTGGCGTTGATGTAGGTGGGAGAGGTGTGAGATGCTTGCTGCTGGATCAGGCCTTCTGAGTGAACTGACTGTTCCCCCTTGGAGCTGGCTTTTCTGTCCCTCAAACAATGAGAGTCAGGACAGAATTGTGTGAGTGCTTTGACTCCCAGGCTCAAACTCAGGCCTCGGCTGGTGGATCAGCTCCTGAGCACAGTAGTGCCTAAGCTGAGTGGAATGGATTAGGTTTGGGGTGGGTGGGAATTAAGGTTTAATGAGGCCTGGTTATAGCATACAGTTGGCAGTGTGGGGATGAGGGTGAGTACTTGGCAGGTCCTTTGGAGAACCTTGGTTCCTCCTGTGTGTGGTACATCTGACCTGTGTGTGTCACCCACTGTCACTGAGTGACAAGGTTGTGCATGCTGTTGGGCAGGACCTGATGTGCTGAGCCCTTTGGACCTGCATGAGTGCGTGTGCTCTTGGTCATCTCAGTTGCTTTCTGCTAACCTTGGAGTGAGTGTCTTAATGTTTCCAAGCTTGAGTGCCTATTGTGATATGGGGCTAGTGTCATCCTGTGGGGTCTGAGGTATGATGGTGTTGTCTATTTAGTCATCCTGCTTGTGAGGGATGTACTGTTTTCCTGCCCCACAAGAAAGGAGTTAGGGTTATGGTTCCATGGGTAGTGGTGGCAGCGAATGCCTTTAATCCCAGCACTTAGAAGGCAGATGCAGACATGTCTCCAAGTTCAAGACAGCCTGGTCTACAAGCGAGTTCCAGGACAGTCAGGGCTACACAAAGAAACCTGGGAGGTGGGGGCACTTCCATAAGATAGGGATGTAGGCATGCTTTTAAAGCATTTTCTTAATTAGTGATTATTGACTGGGGAGGGCCCGGCCTATTATGATCCTAGGTTCTATAAGAAAGCAGACTGAGCAAGCCAGTAAGCAGCACTCCTCCATGGACTTTATATCAGCTTCTACCTCCAGGTTCTTGTCCTGTGTGAGTTCCTGTCCTGACTTCCTTTAGTGATGGACTACAATGAAAGTGTAAAACAAGTAAACCCTTTCCTCTTCTACTTCCTTTTGGTTATTGTGTTTCATCACAGCAATAGAAACCCTGACTAGGTGCACACCTTAATCCCAGAGGTAGAAAGAATCTGAGTTTCAGGCAAGCCTGGTCTACATAGTGAGATACTTACTGTCTCAAAAACAAAACATTACAGGCGTTGGCAGATCTAGATATAGACCTAGATCTTTTTTCGTTCGTATGAATGTAAAATAAGTCATACAAATGGATTTTAATTTCATTTAGACTTATTTCAAGTATTTTAAAAAATCACTCATTCATGCAATGTGGTGTCAGTATAACAGTGGTGAGTTCTTCAGAGAAACTCACTGGACAAAGTGTGTCAGGCCTATGCTTGGTCATCTCCTGTTGGTTCCAGAACCGTGGGTACCAGGTACACGGATACTAAAGTTTATTACATAAAATGCCTAGTCTGTACACAACTACAAATACTCACATATAATTGATTTACTTATGTATGTATTTTGGAGTTTTGAAACAGGCTGGCCTTGAACTCCTGATATTCCTGCCTTAGCCTCCCAAGTGCAATGGTGACTAGTATGCAGCACTGTGGCCAGCTGCGTATGTTCTGAATCATCTCAGTGGTTTGTACCCAGTAAAGGGTAAACAATATGTGTGTGGTTGCTGTACTGTATTGTAGAAGAAATGGCTGGCAAGGTGTACACCTGACGACCTGACTTCTTCCTAGACACAAACAGTGCAGAAGAGAACTGATATCTGCAAGTTGTTCTCTGACTGTCACACATGCATACATAGTATACACATATGCACATGCAAATATACTCATGCACGTGAAAGAAAAAAACAAACACAGCTTCATTCACAGTTTCAGGGCTTTTGCAGACTTCAGACTCATAAGTGCAGCCCTGTTAGCAAGTCTGTGTTTCAACCAGTGGCTGGCTTCAGAATCCTAAGTGAAGTTGTGAAGAGTTGCCTGCTCCACACCATTTGCTCCAAATGTATGCATGAGGACCTACAGAAACCAAGATGTGATAAATAATGGGATAAATAAAACCCACAGGAAATAGTGTTGAGAGTATTATTTTCTTCAATTTAATTCTTGATACCGATTCCCAAGGTTCTTGAGCAGTTCTGGCACCCTTACTGGCTTGGATAGGACAGGACTCCCATGGTGCTGATGAGCACAAGCTTTGGTGTGTGCAGGTGGAGAACGGGCTGCCCTGGTGCTTGTTGTTTCTCTAACTGGGTTGCAGGCTCCAGGACAGCCTCTTGTAACTGGCTTCTGGAATATTTCTCCTCTTTCTCCTTGACTACATTCATTGCAGACTGAGCTGGGACACAGGGTGTTGGTCATTTTGGGTCTGAAGCTTGACTGGGGATTCTAGGGCTATAAGGCTTAAGTGGCGTACTCCCCTGGCCTGTCAGCATAGCTCTTAGTGCATCCACACCATTGCCCTAGAAGGAATGTGAGCCTTGTGAGGAAGGGGCAGGACAGGCAACTGGCTACATACCTGCTTGCTCCTCAACAGGAATGGTGTGATTTGATTTTCTTCATCATTAGCATTGAATGCTCAGGTCTCATCCCTGTTCCAGGGTATAACCCAGATAGATGGCTTTGGACTTGCACATGCAGATGGCTTTCCCCTATGTTGGAGAGCAGGTACCTCCCCTTTGGAAGCCAGCAGCTTATCTCCTGGCCACTCCACCCAGGTAACTGACCTCACCACTGGGCTACTCAGAATTAACTGGGCCTCAGAATGCCATGTGTTCTGCTGCTCTCAGAGAGGAAACCCATACTCACTGCATCTTCAGGCTGCTTTGTACCAGCAGCATGGGTTTCTTTTTCTGGTTAATCAAGTGCCTAGAGTCACAGGAGCCTTTCCTTCTGGCAACCATGCTCTACCTGACCTTGCCCATCTGGAGGTGGGCATGACCAGTGGCTCTGGATGGTGTACTCCGGGAGAGGTGGAGCTGCAGCATGCGTCTGTCTGGTTGTTGGTGCACTACTGAGTGCATGCCCTGGTCTTTGGCAGGCTTGCATTTGGAATGAACGATGGAGAGGCAGAGCTGGCCTGTGGGATAACAGATCTTCCATGCACACATGTAGCCATCACATGAAGGCTTCAGCTTGTTGTGCTAAGAAAGAAACATGGTGAAGTACTTGACCACAGGGCCTAGAGCTGCCACTGCTCCCTTCTGAGGGTCTTCATCTGGAGGACGAACCTTTCGCCGCCTCCTCCAACACTCATGGGTCTTTACTGTGCCCATCTCCTTCCATACTCAGAATCTTGCACCTGCTCTTCTCCCCACTTGCCTGTATCTCCAGTCTGCTATTCATGCTATCCTATCTGGATATGTGTGTGAGGAGCTAGGGGTGCAGCTAGGCTCACTCTGTGTGCCTCCAGTCACAATGGTTGGATGGAGAGACTCCATGATAGAGCATTTGCCTAGCTTGCGCAAGGCCCTGATTCCATTCCCAGCACTTCCCAAAACTAGCAGACATGGAGTTCCCAGCATCCACATGGTGGCTAATAAATAACCACCTGCAAGTACGATTCCAGGATGCTCTCTTCTGACTCTAAGAATACTAGGCATGGGTGTGGTCCACATACATACACACAAATAAAACACACACACACATATAAATACATTTTATAAAATAAAAGTACATGCCCTTGGGTGCCTTTCTCTTTTAAGTTCTCCTGATTCTATCTGTCCAGTTACCACAGCTCTCTTTATGGACCTCTCTCTCTCTTTCTTTCTCTTTTAGAGGTAGGATTTCTCTGTGTAGCAGCCTTAGCTGTCTTTGAACTAGCTCTGTAGACCAGGCTGACCTCAGACCCACAGAGATTCACCTGCCTCTGCCTTCCGAGTGCTGGGATTAACGGCGTGCGCCACCACGGCCTGGCTGCTGTGTGGAGCTGTTATTTCCCTACAGCACAGGCACCTGTTTCAAGTTGACTTTGAGATAGAAATCTGAAGCATGTCTTGAACATTAGGATGAAGTGCTCTATTGTCTTTGTTCTGAGCAGCATTTTGAGCCATCTGACACTTGTTTGATTAGTGTTGTGGTTTAGAGAATATTCTTCGTCCTCAAAACCCATTCAGCCACAGTCACTTCAGCTCACACCCAGCACCACAAGCTGGTAATGGCCTGTAGGCAGCTGGTTCTGTTGAGCACAGTGAGGTATGTTTTCCTGAGTTCCTCTAGAGAAGACAAAGTTCAGAGGTCCTGAATGGACATGTTTCCAAGCTCCCCCTCTCCCCAAGTCTAGCTCTGAACCTTTAGGTCTTGAGTAGGCCTTGATTGCTGTAAATTTGTAAAATGCAGCCTCCTTCCCGAGGTTTGGGACTATGTCTTTGCAGTGGTGGCCCAGTGTGTGCTTCCTAGAATGGGTGAAGGTGAAGGCACAGTAATGGAGTAGTTTCTATTTCCAGTGAGAAAGCTACCCCAGGACCCTCTTAGCAGAACGAGGGTATAGGTAGAATTTACATAGATCTGCCGCAGTTGGGAGAAGTGGTAAGTCCCATCAAGCCCCTTGTGCAGCCCAGCGTTAGTGTGCAGTTAGTTCTATTCCTTCTTAGTGCAGTCCTTCTAACACTGGCCTGATGACTCCCAGTGGTTTACAGCTCCCAAGAGCCTTGGGCATCCACAAGTGGCCCTGTGAACTTGGGACTGTGGATATTATATCTTCTGCCTAAGTATTTTCTTTGATTCTCCTTGATTTTCACTATACAGCAGTTAAGGCACTGCTGACAGCTATCCCTGATGCAGTGTCTCCTGTCTTGTGAAAGAAAGACCTGTGTCAGGAGTGTAGAATATGTTCCACACATGGAGGATATGGCCCAGAATATTAGGAGGTAGTATGTGCAGCTTTTAAATGAATTGTAAGACAACACAGATGAGGTAGTGCAGCCTTTAATCTTAGCACTTGGGAGGCAGAGGCAGGTAAATCTATGAGTTCGAGGCCAGTCTGGTGTATATGTGGAGTCTCAGGACAGCCAGAACTATAGAGACTTTGTCTCAAAAAAAAAAAAGAAACCGGGCANCTTTGTCTCAAAAAAAAAAAGAAACCGGGCAGTGGTGGCGCTCGCCTTTAATCCCAGCACTCGGGAAGCAGAGACAGGTGGATCTCTGTGAGTTCGAGGCTAGCCTGGATTACAGAGTGAGTTTCAGGACAGGCTCCAGAACTACAGAGAAACTGTGTATCGAAAAACCAAATAGCAAAACTTGGTGGTGGCGGGTAGTGGTGGAATTTGTCTGTGATCAGAAGGAGCCAAGGTAGAATCCATTAAGGATGGCTGCTTACTGACTTTTTTATTCTCCCTAGCCTGCTTAGTTTGTTTTCTTATATAGCCCAGGACCATCTGCCCAGGGGTTTTGCTGCCTACAGTGGCCTGGGCCCTCCCACATCCATCAAGAAAATGACCCATATGTTTGCCCACAGGTCAGTTAAGGTTCCCTCCTTGGATGTCTCTAACTTGTGTCAGGTTTATAAAAAAACAAAAAAAAACATAGCTAGGACTGGGCAGTAATTGTGCAGACATTTAATCCCAACACTCGGGAAGCAGAGGCAGGCGGATCTCTGTGAGTTTCAGTCATCTTGGTTTACAGAGTGAGTTCCAGGACAACCAGCGCTATACAGAAAAACCCAGTATGAAAACCGACTGTACAAAAAAACTAACATACACAGTCTGTATCTCAGCACTGAGACTGCTAAGGCTGGAAGGTTGCTCTAGCCTAGGAGTTTAGTGCCAGTCTGGCCAACACAGTAAATCCCTGCCCAGAAAATAAATTCTGCCATTCTCTCAGTTATTCTCCAGCTAGTTCACTTCCCATGGCGTGTCTTGTGGCTTCCTCCAATAGAAGCTTAATAGATTCTCTAATAGGCTTAATAGATACTCTCATAGGCAGCAAGGGCCACTCTCCTGAAATGGCTTCCTGAGGCATACTGACAGAGCTGACTATCCCATATTCTTGAAGACACATAACATAGGCCTAATAAGGCACTACAAATGCCTGGTGGAGAAATCCGCAGTACCAGATTTACAGGGGAAGCTAATGTGGATGTCCCTTGCAGGCAGGATGGGTGGCTTTCACAGCTCTGCTAGGAGCTGCCTTACTCAAGCAGCCATGTTCAGGTGTGGGAAAGAACTTAGAGGTAGAGCTTTTGTGGCTCTAGACTTGCCACTTCTCTCCTGGGGGCCTGGAGAGAGTGCCTGCCCAGTCCCCGAGAAATCAAGGCAGCTGCCATTAGGCGCTTGTCGTATAATGTCGAGATGCGATCGTCTGTCTGGTCCAGGTTTTTGCTTTTGGTTCTGTGGGCAGTGTATTAGTTACTTCTCTATTGCTGTGATTCAAACAAGGTCAAGGCAACTTCTTGAAGGAAGAGTTTGCCTCTCCAAACCAAGTTAAGAGTTGAACATCATCAAGCTGGGTGTGGTGGCGCATACCTTTAATCCCAGCACTTGGGAGGTAGGTCTCTGAGTTCAAGGCAAGCTTGGTCTATAATTTGAGTTTCAGGACAGCCAGGGCTACACAAAGAAACCCTGTATCAAAAACCAGGGGAATGACTAGAGAGGTGGCTCAGCAGTAAAGAGCGTTGGCTGCTCTTCCAGGGGACCTGGGTTCAATTCCCAGCACCAACGTGGTGGCTCACAACGTTCCTAACTCTAATTCCAGGGGATTCAGTAGCCTCACACATATATACATTCAGGCAAAGAACACCAACACACATAAAAATAAATAAATACAAATGGGGGGCTCAGTCTGACATCATCGTGGTCTGGAAGCATGGCAACAGGCAGGCATGGGATGCTGCCTTGAAATTGCCTCTGCCAGGAAATGAAACCGCTGCTTTCCAGTTTAGCCTCCGGAGTTCTTAGGACAGGCAGAGGTAGCTGCATTCTCTGCCAAATATTCCAAGAATGGTCTCCAGCCCAGCTGCTGATACTACTGTCCCCTCTGAAATCTTGAGCTGGGCCTTCACAGTCCACATTACTCTTAGAGCTACTGTCTTTCACGCTATTACTAGCATGGCTCATAAGCTGCACATACAGCATTCAACCATTTTTTCTAGCTCAAAGTCTCAGTCTTCAATATTCTTCCAAAAAACCAGCATGGTCAGGCCTTTCACAACAGTAGCCTAGTACCGTACAACTTTGTTACTTTCTGTTGCTGTGATAAACACTATGACCAATAGAGAAGGAAGCTTATTTGGGTTTATGGTCCAGAGGGTTAGAGTCCATGATGGTGGAGCAGAGGGAGCAGGTGTGACTAGAGCAGTTGAGTTGACTTTTTTGTTTTGTTTTCGTTTTTCGAGACAGGGTTTCTCTGTGTAGCCCTAGCTGTCCTGGAACTTGCTCTTGTAGACCAGGCTGACCTCGAACTCACAGAGTTCCACCCTCCCTTGCCTCCCGAGTGCTGGGATTAAAGGCTCACGCCACCGCCTGGCAAAAGCTCACATTTTAAACTACAAACGCATGCACACAAACGTGCACACGGAATGGTGTGAGGTTTTTGAAATCCCAAAGCCTGACTTCCTCTTGATATACTGTGTCCAGCAAGGTCACTCTTTTTTGTTTGTTTGTTTTAGTTTTTCTGCATATCAGCCCTGGCTGTTCTGGAACTCATTCTATAGACCAGGCTGGCATTGAATTTGCAGGTTATGTGACTCTGCAAGGTTACTCTTAAACTTACCTACAAAGTGCCACCAACTGGGTACCAAGTATTGAAGTACCTGAAACTATAGGGGACAGTCTCATTCAGATAACTCACTACAGGCTGTATGCCCAGAAATGGTCATCTTGAAATGGTCATGGGGAGATGGAGCTTGTTGAATGGGGAGTGTGGGGCATCTCATGGGAGAGGGCACAGGTAGAGAGAACCCACCTTAGGTTCTGTTCAGTTGTGACTGATGGTGGAAGTTCCAAGCAGTATAGCTGGTTACGGGAGGCGGCCTGAACACATAGGTATCTAGGAGGGCTCCAGGCCCTGTTCTGGCATTTCTGTGCCTTTGAAGACTGTACAGTCTTTGTTGGTTTATCATACTCTGGTGTCCCTCATTCCCTGAGCATCTTGGCCTCAGCCTCATTTAGTGAGGGACCACATAAGCCATCAGGAACAGCTGGCATGTACTGACACCCGGTCTTCAGTGTCTCTCAGTTGGGGGTGATGGTGACCAAGTTACCCTCCTCCACTCCCGCATATGCAGCCTCCTATCCTAGTAGCCTCTGTGGTATGGGCTCTTTGGTCTGTGCCTGGAACCTTCCTCTTGCTTACACCCTAACCCCTCCCTGCCTACCATCATCTCTTTTCCTGAAGCTAGCCAGTGCTGTCTGCCTGGCATTCTCTACTAGGCAGCCAGAGTGAGCTATTTAAACATGAGCCTTTCACTTGCAGAGCATAGTCTTAGATTTCTCCCTAAACCCTGAATCCCACCTGGCCTGATGCTTTGCTGTCTACCCACCCTCTCTGGACATGAGTCCCCTTCCTGATCAGTCTGTACACTCCCACTTTCTCTTCATCTCTAAGAGACTCCCTCTGTTGCCCCTCATTGGAGGCCCCCCAACCCAGCCCTGTCTGCCTGCACTGTTTGAAGTACTTTTAATCAGGTGTCTGAGGTAAGCAGTAAGCTGTGCTTCAAGGCCACAGGCTGTGTGTTGCTGAGAAAGAGAGCTGAGCAATCAGACAAGAGCCAGTGCATGGCCATCAGACTGCCTGTGCCCCAACCCCAACTGTTTGATTCCAGCCAGATCAGTCAGGTGACCTCTAAGTTCCTTGGTTGGCTACACCTAAAAAGATACAGTCATTTGTGAAGTTTGTGGAGTAAATGCTTAATAGTATAGTAATGCCTGCTTACTTCCACTGAGGCTGAGGTGCCCCCCCCACATACATACAAACATACATTGTTTGCCACAGGAACCCAGAGGCACCTCAGCTCATGCTTGGATAGTGCAGAGGTGTGAGAAGAAGGTAGTATTGGAGATTAATAGGCAAGAGGCAGGGACCTGGGAAGAAGCTAAAAGTTTAGAAAGAAGTTTCTGGGTAGGAACAGTTCTTGGTCAGATGTGGGGCCGCTGTGCATTTGAAAGAACCTGGAGGATTGCTGTTAGCTCTGATGAGAGGCCAGGCTTCTTTGCACCAGCTGTGTATATCCTGAGGCTCCAGACCAGGTTCATGGCTGGAGGCAGGAAGGGCATGGAAGTGAGGCCCCAAGGTGCCAGGGAAGGGGTGGTGTTCTCTTGGACTGGTTGCTTTAGAGCTGCTGTGCTTGCTGCTGCCAATGGCAATGTACAGGATGTGCTTCTCTGTCTTGGGCAGCTGAGGGCAGGAAGGAGTTTGTTTCTGTGTTGGGTGGTTTAGTTATATGCTTTGGTGGAGACTCTGTGCTTCAGGGCAGAGTGTCACTGTCTCTGTGGTCCTCACTCAGAGTCCTGGGGCACTGACCCTACAGCTGGGGAAGAGACCTTTGTTTACCCAGCCTAGTGATACAGATTTTGAGGGACATTGCTGGGTTTTGCTGGTGGAGCCAGGAAAATTGGGTGTGCTAGGACTACTTCTCGGAGAGGATGGGAGTTTCAGTCTGGTTCACTCATGTCTGCCCTACTGTGAATTCTTGAGATGCCCAGCTTCCTCAGGACCAGATGAATTCTGGTCCTCTGTCATACATGCTGGCACACGACAGGCTCTCTGTCCCTCTTATTTCTCTACTTTAGCCTTGCCTTCTTCCTCTTCCCTACTTAGGTGTTTGTGTGCCCTAGAACATTCTACTTGTCTCTACCATCAGCAAGGGACACTGGGAGGCGGGGCTTGAGGATTTTGGGGCTTGAGGAAGCTACCAAAGAAAATCTGTAACAGTTGGATGAGAACTCAGGACACAGAAGGGCTTCAGGGTGCCAGCCTGGGCTACATAGCAATATACTGTGTCAGAAAACTGGGGGAGGGGGTGTCCAACGAGAAGTTGGCCGTATGAATAAGCACTAGGCAAGGGTTAAATATCAAGGACTGTGTATGCTTTGCAGCTAGGTACCTGTATTCCCACCTGGTAAGGCAGGCACTGTCACACTCATTTTGCTCAGGAGTTTGGAGTCAGGTCCAAAACTTGGTTTCTGTTTTATTTCTTAGTGAATATATTACATTTTTCTGACTTTGGCTTTATGTCCCTTTGTGTGTGTGTGTGTGTGTATTGGCAACTTTTGGGAAATTGTTCAGTCTACCATCTGGAGAAGGAACTCAGATCATCAGGTATGCATAGTAAATGCTGTATCTGCTGAGCCATCTCACTGGCCTGTGATGGTTTTTGGTGACAGGGTTTCTCTGTTTAACCCTGCTGTCCTAGAACTTGCTTTGTAGATCAGGCTAGCCTCAAACTCAGAGATCTGCCTCTGCCTCCTGAGGACTGGAATTAAAGGGATGTACCTTCTTAGCTGAGTTTCATCTTCAGTGTTGTGAAGGACAGTGGAAAATAGTGGTCACAGCTGCTCCCCTCCAAGAGGAGCTGCCAAATAGTCTGACTTTGTTGGACATGTGGCACTTGAGATCGTGCTAGGCAGAGCTGGGGACATACCCTTCCTGTGAAGTGCGGGATCCAGCCATGCTTTCCAGTGGAGATCACAGGCATCAGTCAGTCCTAAGGCCATGATTTCCATACAAATGTCTTAAAATCCCACCCAGCTGTCCTAGAAAGAAGTCTGGGCCCTTCTGTCATCTTAGCCATGTCTGGTGGACTTGCTGTTAGCTCTGCTCTCTTGACCTTGTGGTAAGGAAGACCAGACTCTCCTGAGCAAGGTGTAGGGCAGGTCAGGACAACCTTTGGGCTAACCTGTCTCATGACTTGTTTGCTGATTTGGGGCTATAACATAGGATGCCACACACAAGGGCCACAGGTAAAAGGGACTGAGCAGCTGGGAAGGGACAATGAGCTATAGAGTCTCATCCCAAGCCTCACTTAACCAGCACAAAGGAGAAAGGTCTTAGGAGACTCAGTTAGGCCTTGTTACCCCCTTTCTTTTAGGAGAGAGGTGGATTTACTTAAGCCTGCTGACCTGCCCCAAACTCCAGGAGCATCTCCACTGTGCCATCATGTCCCTGAAGGAATGATTGCTTAGTAGGACATGGCATTGATACACAAGGCTCCAAGGTTGGGCAAGTGGCAGAGCCTCATTTCCTTTCTGACTCTCTAAAGAAAGGGCCCATGGGTGCTCTCTGGTTGAGGCTGGATCAGAAATACAAGCAGTAGGAGTTTCTGGACACTGCCTCTCCATACCCTGCTGATTGTTAAAGACACGCTGCCATGCTTGTGTAGAATCAGGTCAAGTGACAAGGACAGGAGGGCAGTTCAGACACTTTGGCAGTGCTGCCAAACAGGAGGGCTCAGCTCCCTGGAGTCCTTTTCGAAGACAGCACATTTACACCCCCATTCCCATGATGGGTTGATAGCACTGTGCACAGCTGAGGATTGAAAACACTTGAGGCAGCAGCAGTTGGCAGAAAAGAATTTGGACGCTTGTGGCCAACTGGAGCCACTGGGATCAGATTCCTAAGGAAAAACTGAAAGAAAGGAGGAATTGTGAAGGTGTGCTTTCCAGTACTAGCTGCGGGCTGTTGTGAAAGTGGGGTCAAACACCGGAGCAGGAGCCACACTGAAGGTGCAGATGGGGGAACTGCAGGCGCGTGTACTGTGAAAGCGTGATGTTTAGGACACACCGCAGGAAATGGTTACAGTGCCTCCACCAGAACACAGGAGGCCCCGATGACTTGGTTCCCTATCCAGTATAGCCTTTGAGATTAGACCTGATGCTGGTCTCTGCGCAGTCTGTACTTTATACTAACATGCTCAAGTTATTGCAGGGTATCTTGTCTTGGGCATTTGATGACAGGGATCCCAAGTCTCACCACAGGGCTCCATCCTCCAGCTTTTTAGCCATGGTGAGTTCCTGGTCTTTGTGCAGCCCTAACCATATTGGGCGTGTAATTGGTTCTGGGCCAGAACAGAGTGCTGGTGTGGTCCTTTAGTCTTAGCAGGGTCCTGGTCCACTAAAGACTACCCAGTGCCACTAGCCTCCCAAATGCCTCATGGCCTAGTGAGCTGTGGTAGCCTGCTGGTGTGTCCTCATCCTAACCCCTGAGTGCACAGGCTTCCCTGTTTACTGCCTTGAGACTTTCCTGTCACCAAGTTCCCACAGTGGTTGTGATGTTCAGTCTGTGCCTGCTCCAATGCCTGGCTTTATACTTCATACCTCCTTACATAACACTTTGGAATCAGCTAATGGTTTCCAAGAAGGTAGACTGAAGAGCATTTTTGTGGTCCTGGCACCTTCCAGGACCACTGCTTTGAAAACAAAGATTCCCAAAAGCCAGTTGGCCTTATTGAGAAAGTGTGGCTTGAAAGAGTAATAGCCCACACTACTGACTAGGGCCTCAATGGAACAGAAGTGGTCTCTGTGCCTGGCTAGAGTCTCCCCAGCCCACTCCAGGACAGCACTTTCATGTTCATCATGAGAATCACTTCTGTCCCTGTCACCCCTCATGAGCAGCAGTTGAATACAGGACAAGTATGCTGTCCAGACACTAACTTGATGTATTTAGGGCTCAACTTGCCCCAGAAAGAGAGACCTCAAACATTTGTAGTATTGGAGTAAACATGGCACCCAGTAGGGAGGGACCTCTACTGTTGGGATCCCTGCTGAGTATCATTTTAGTAGACATATTTTGAAGTGGAAGTAAGCAAAACCTAGATCCCTGCACTCCATGAACTGGCTTGTGTGTGTATGTGAATGCAGAGACTCAAGAGAACTGGTGTGAGGTGGACTCTATGAGCCCACCCCTTGCTGGAATGGGCAGACTTTCATGGTGGTTGAGAATGGGAGGTAATATACTGGCTTTTCCTTAGGCCCAGCCTGGAGAATCTGCTACAGTTAAAATGACCATGACTTCATCCTGTTGGCATCTGACAGATGTTACTGGGGGCCAGTGTTGGGGAATTTGTTCTTTTCTCCTTGCTGCCTGTGATCAGTGGCTCTGTACCATTTCTCATGCTGGTTTATGATGGGCACCATAGATCAGTGGCTCACCCTGAGAGCTGACAGTCCAAGTGCAAGCAGGCTGTGTGTGACATGTCTGTGCCATTATTTGAGTTTGTGCCTTCTTTTTGTTGTTGTTTTTGTTTTTTCAAGATAAGGTTTCTCTGTAGCTTTGGTCCCTGTCCTGGAACTAGCTCTTGTAGACCAGGCTGGCCTCAAACTCAGAGATCCGCCTGCCTCTGCCTCCCAAGTGCTGGGATTAAAGGCGTGCACCAGTACCACCTGGCAAGTTTGTGTCATCTTAAAGTTGGGATATGTAGTGATGTTGCAAGGCAGTGGTTGGTGAGGCAGTTGACTGGACCTTAGGAATACCCCATCCTGTGTTATGGTCTGTCACTGGT
>LOEQ01002963.1:428585-438621 GCA_001685075.1 Bramus lutescens | reverse complement strand
GAGAAGTAAAAGAAGGGGGGCATCCTTTTGGCCTAGAGTTCTGAAACTGAGTGGATGAGGCTGTGGGTGTGCCACAAGTGTGAACAGTACTAGGAGATAACCAGTTCCCTTCTACATGTGACTGAGTTCAGCTCTGTACATTCCCTTTGAGTTTAGGGTTGTCATGGAGATACATCTGGTGAGGGTGAAGCAGGAGCCCTCAACCTACTGTTGAGTACAGGTTGGTGCTGGGCAGGGGGTTCTGAATCCCCTAGAAGGCCCCATTAAACAAGACCTCCTGTCCCTAACTAGAAGAATAGTATGAAAACAGGACTCCAGGTGGCTCTTCACAGATGCAGACCACACACCCAGGGTGGGGCAGTGTGCCAGACACTCCTACTTCTCTGTCTCAAGGTGACTGCAACACTTGCTGCAGGTGCTGTTATGGGGAGTCACTGCTGTTCTTCTGGAAGCTAAAGCTGCTCTGCCTTTTCTGGGAAGTTGGCTCCTACTCCTGGTGAAGTACAAGGAGACACCACAGGCAGGCTAGAAATTAGGCTTTCCTTGCTTACCTGTTCACACAAGTGTCGTCACCTTACTGGAAAGACATGGACAGCATGGAGGCAGGTACGTGCCAGCTGCACAGGGCTAGCAGGTGAGGTTGGTCACGAGCCTGATGTATGGAGAGACACATGTCCTACTGGGTGCAGCTCCTGGTGCTTGGTCCTTGGGCAGGGAGCTGCCTTGTGTGATGCCTTCAAAGTGCTTTTGTGTCCCTTCCTGCTTTAATCCCAGCAGGTGTGGGTGGACTTTCCATGTGAACTGTGTAGTGCACTCTGTGCTCCTGGTCTCAGGGAGACAGGGTTATGTTGACACTGTTCAGACTTTGGTCCATGGGGATGGAGACTGCTGCTTTCCATATTCATAAGATATATGGCCTTCTAGACTGCAGGATTCATATAGAATAGCTTATGTTCAGGGTTTTTTTCATTTTAGGGTTTTTTGTTTGGTTTTTAGTTATTTTTTATTTTATTTTTATTTTTTGAGACAGGATGTCTCTGTAGTGTTGGGTAACCTGGAACTTGCTGTGTAAACCAAATTGGACTCAAAGTCATAGAAATCCACCTGCCTCTGCTTTCCTTGGGACTTACTTATTTTATGTGTATGAATGTTTTGCTCACATGTGTGTCTGTGTACCACGTGTGTGCCAGTTGTGCTCTGAGGTCAGTAGAGGGCATTAGAGCCTCTTGAATGGTTATGAATGGTTGTGAGCCACCGTGTGGGTGCTGGAAAATAGAACCCTGGTCTTCTGCAAGAACAAATGCTCTTAACTGCTGAGCCATTTCTCTAGTTTGGTGTTGTATTTTTGTTTGTTTTCTAGCACGTCTCATCTCCACATATTAGAGATGGAGGGTCTCTCTCTGTAGTCTGGGCTAGCCTTAACTCACTCTCCTGAGTGTTGGCATGTAACACCACAATAAGCTAACAGGCTGTGTGTTGGTGTTTGTGCATGTGCAGGAATGAGTGTGTGCACATGCATGTGGAGATAAGAGAAGAGCCACTTGTTACTATTCTTATTTTTGAGGCAGTATGTCTCATTAGCATGGAGCTTGCCAAGTAGGCTTGACTGACTGGCCAACAAACCTCAGGGACCTGCCTGTACCCCACCTCTATTGCTGGGATTGTAAGCACACACCTTCACACAAAAGTTAGAAATTATTTCTCTGGCTCCCAAGTAGGCTATTTGAAACAACTTTTTAAAGTATAAAATTCTTCGTAAAAGTACAAGCTGTAAAAGTTATTTACATAAATAATATTTATGTATGTATGTATGTATGTATGTATGTATGTATGTATGTGTATGGTGTGTGAGCTGCCCTAGAGGCCATGCCTGGTTCCTGTGGGTGCAGCAGCCCAGGTAGTGCACATGTTGTCTGTGGTTTCCCACGCTCATGGGAGAGAAACTGGGCTCAGGTCCTGCTTTGGGCTGGTGCAGGATGCCAAGTGACTCCCACCATCTGCTCCTGATCAGCTCAGGTGAGTGCACAGCCTCACTGCCTGTGTTCAGCTGGCTCAGGAACCTGCTTCCTAACAGTTCCTGAAAAGCTGGCTCCCTCTTGTTTGAGATCTGCCTTGTGTACAAGGTGTGGACCTCGGGAGCCTGCTTCCTAACAGTTCCTGGAAAGCTGGCTCGCTCTTGTTTGAGATCTGCCTGTGTACAAGGTGTGGACCAAGTACTGTGTTCCTTCCTCTGGTGTTAGGCCATTTCCAGTCTTCTGGGGCTGGTGTTCTTAGCAGCTCTTCCTATCAAAGAGAGGCCAGGTGGAGGAGCCCCACTCAACCTGCTGTCTTCAGACACTTGGTTACCAGGACCCTTTTGTGAGGATTGATGGCATAAATAGAAAGCTGTGCCTGGTTTGCAAACTTTCCAGTTACATGGGTGGAGCAGCGGCAAACTCACAGATGACATTTGGGGCAGCTCAGTACATTCATGAAGGACCTGTGGACTGGATCCACGGTTTGGAGAATCTACTTTGTGTCTCTGTTCCTGACCAAAAGCCAAAGGGGAGGGAGGGACAGTAGTATAGGTCTTGTGTGAAGACAGATCTGCCTCCTCTGCCTTTCTCTTTGTTCTTAGGTAGCTTCTGTTACTGAATAAGCTAGCTGTGCATGCTGCTGTTCCAAGCTTTGGGCTTCCTTCTCCCGGGTGCTTTATGGTGTACAATAAGTGGTCTGCATACTTGTTTGCACCCAGACTGGGTTCCTTATCTCCTGGGCCAGGTAGTGGCTTGCTCTGCCTGTCAGTCAATGGTCTTTCTTTTGCTGGGCAGGCAGGGCCACTTAGACAATGACAGGCTACTTAGGTGCTGGCTATCCCTTGGGAGTAGGTGGGTCCTATTGATAGGGAAAGGCTTTTATAAATGATGGCAGTGTTTGTGGGACTCTACCCCACTGTCCTTTTTCTGAGAAGCTGTGAGTGGGAAACCTGGCCCCAATGAGTTTGAGGTGCTCACCGGGTCCTAGTGGAGAAATCTGCCTTAATCAGGCATCCCAGGAGCTCACACGATCCATGAGGCTGATGGCCCAGGGGACATGTACCCCAACAGGCTCTCTGGCTCATCCAGGTATAAGCCAAAGAAGAGCAAGAAACTGTTTCTTCCAGACCGTGTCCTGAAGCACCCATTCTGTTTGTGGGTGTTCTTAACAATGTCAGCTGGGGGACAGAGTGCCGGCCTCAGCAGGGAATGCACAACACACTGAAGGCTCACAGATTGCCTGCTTCTGGGTGCCATCTGTGGCATGTTTTGGTTTGGAAGGCGCAGCTTGCTTGCTGATCAACACTTCCAGAATCTTTTGAATTCAGTTTTGAATTTTTGTCTAGACCATTTTTCATTAAAAGAAAAAGAAAAAAAAGCCACCAAAAAAAACCCATAACGACACTGTGTGTTGGTTTTTCAAAAGTCTTTGGTGCTGAAGCTTCACTCAGCTCCTGGGCAGGTCCTGAGGACTGTGCTGCACAATGTGGCTGCAAGGGCTGCTGACAGCCAGTGCCTGGGAGTGCTGGTGAGGCACTAGGCCACCAGCATGGTTCTTAGACCATCACTGTATATGTCAGCTTAGGGATACTGTTGAGTATGAGCTGTGCTGGGATCTGCCTTGTCCTAGTTCTTCATTAGCCCTTCAGGAGAGGCAAATGACACAGCACTGAGACCATTTGGAGGGGCTTCACACAGCTTCAGGAAGCTATTAACTATGTGCTTCTCTGCTGTTAAAGGTCAGGGTGAGTACATTACAGGGTGCTAGCTGGATGTACCCCACACACTCAGGAAAGCAGGTTGTGCATGGTGGGCAGAATCTTATCAGGCCAGTGGGAAGAGTTTTTTGCCTTCTGTGGTCCATGTGTACCTCCTTGCCCTTCATGGGCTCAGTTTCCTTGCTGTACAATGAAGCTGCACAGTCCTTGGGTCCCATTAGTGCTAGTGCCTCTGGGTTACAATGGCAACTGCCAGCATCTGGGATTTGGGAAGAAGATGGGGTGGTGAGCTGACCTGTGGGGACACTGGAACTCTAAGTCTTGGTGTCTCAGTTCCATGTTTCAAGTTGTGGCTGGAATTTCCCCACGGGTAGTCGTTTCTTAGGTCCCAGGGGTTTACCAGCACAACCCTGGAGTAGGAATCTGATGGTGCTGTTCTAATCGCAGAACCAAGATTTACCATGAGGCCTGGTGTCTCCTGTTGGGATTTATTTTAACAAGGACTCCAAGCCTTTGTTGGGGATAGAGTTTGCAAAGATAGTCTGGTTGTCTGGAGAGTCCAGAGTGTGGCCACTGAATGGTCTTCCACTTTGTGCTGCTCAACTGAGGATGGTGAGGAGCAGCTGGCAGGAGGCGGGGCTGGGTAGACAGCACTTTCCACTGGATAATGTGGCTTGGCTTAAACACCCCTCCATGAGATCCCCCCCCCACTCCCGTCTTGGTGTCCTCTACCTGGCCTCATGTACCACATGATGGTAGTATTTGCAATCCCTTTGCCTTCGGGTAAGAAACGAGGGCTCATTCACCCCTTAGCTTGCCAATTCCTTGCTTGGCCTGCAGCCCCAAGAACCTAGATAAGGCTGTACAGGTATGCTTCCTACACTTGCCTCTCCTGCACACAGAAGTTCTTAAGTTAGTACCACCCACCTTGGGACTCTGTATGAATCCTGTTAGAGACCTACCTCTAGTTGGGCCCTGGTGAACTTTCAGAGTACCATAACTCCTGAGGGGTACATTATTTTTTGGCTCAAGTCTGTCAGTAGCTCAGGAGCCTTCAGGGTTCTATGAGGTACTCTTGGAGTCTCCACAGATGGATGACCTTGTAGTCTGACTTCCTGTAGCCTGGAGGCATTGGCAGGTGAGCACTCACTGTACCTCCAATCTCCCAGAGTTTCCTAGAGCCAGAAAAACTCTAGCATAAAAGTAGAGGGAGGAGTAGTCACTGCTTCTGATGGGTGCCACTTGCCATATCTGGTGCTTGACAGTGCTGGACCTGGTGGTTTCTGCCTGGCTTGTTTCTCTTCCTCAGACTCACAGTGAGGTGAGCCCCAGGTGTCATGGGTTTGCCTAGCAGAAGTTGTGAGCAGTACAGGCTGTGGTCTCATGGTGAGGGATGGCCTTTCTGCTTCCATGGTTCTTGTGATGTAGGTCCCTGCCTGATATTAAGTATATGCTTCCTGTTACCATGACAAAATGCCTAGCACAATCAATTTAATGTTTCGATGGTGGTGATGGTGATGTTTGTTTTTGCTTGTCATACATTGATTGAAGTGGGAGCATGTGCCAGAGCATGATCATCTCATGGCAGCCAAGAAGGGGGATATAGGACAAAGAACCTAATGTCTCCTTAGGGCATGCACCCAGTGGCCTGGGCTTTCTTATGGCTCCGTTCATAAATATTCATGTTTCATCTGGGCCTGTGGTGGTTCCTTGCCCCACCTTTGTATGGCCACCACAGAGATGCTACCTGCTTCCCTGGTGCCTCTGCTGGCCATTGCAAATAGGCTTCCCCATGGGCATTTGAGCCACTGTGCGCAGGCAGGTAGTACCACACTGGGTGCCCAGAAATGCAAATAAAAGAATGGACAGGGCCTGTAACTGATGGGGAAAGAAGGGGGGGCATGCTTGGCCACACTGCTTGCTAAGGAAATACAAATTGATCTGTGCCTATCCATCTAATGAACCAAGTGCATAGCTCAAGGTCTGGTACCTGAGCTCTCCTGTAGTAGAGCTTTAGCAGGGAGTTTGGGCATATTTGGGCATTGGGAATGAGTCACAAAGAACAAAGAACCAGGCTGTTCCTAACAGCAGCTATAAATGACCCTCAGGCCTTCGACATGTGCTCTGTGAGCTACCCATCTACCCTGAAGCTGTCCTTGGGGGCAATGCCACGGGTTCCCCAGGTAGAGTCAGAACAGGACCTGTGAGATGAGTGGATGAGTGTTGACACACAGATATATGGAACAACCAAGAAAACACTGGCCGTCTGTTATGGTGGTAGCAGTGGATTAGCCCTGACAGCCTTGTCCTAATAGCAGAACACCTGAGCCTGCCTGCCCACATCACTTCTTCCAGCTCATCCTTCACTTCTTTCTATCTAGGCAGGTTAGCTAGCCTGCTCTGGCCACTGCTGTGAAGCCTGGTCACTTGACTGACTCCAGAGTGTGGCCCCAGCAGTGTGGGCCTTATAGGTGTGGCAGGTGGTTCCTCAGGTGAGTGGCCCGCAGCTGCAACGGGACACAGAGGATATGGCATTTTCTTCAGGGCCTTCTGGAAGCCCACACTGATAAGGTGGCCCATCAGTCAGGGTAGAGCCATGGGACACTGAGCACCTAGGCAAAGGCCCCTTAAACTCAATCCATGCCACCCATAGTAGACACTTTGACTGCACAGCTGAGCATTTCTGATGCACCAACCCAACACCTGGTTCCCCAGGTGTTCTGTCCCCTTCTCCTGTCTGAGAGCAGGATGATATCTGTCCGAGGACAGGGCGCTCTGTGCTTCCAGGCTACTGGGTCTTGGGCAGAGTCCTCTCTGCAAGGACTGCTGATCAGGACTATATGGGAACGCAGGGCTCTAAATATATTAGGGTGAGGTCACTGGGTGGAGATGAAGCCGTGGAACAAGCTCTGGAGCACAGTGGTACTGAGATCCCAGGCCAGTGAACACTGACTTTGCCTTACCTTGGGAATGACCTCCTCATAGCACACTCTTTGCATGGAATCCCTACCTATCTCATGTCAGAGTATAGGAGCCATGTCTGTAGTTAGGCCAGCCACCCCTAGAGCAACACAGCCAGTGTTCTAACAGCCATCTGGATGTGTTATAGACCTAGTCTCAGACAAAAGTGGAGGCCTTTGTTCCCCAATGAGGGAACTAGCTTGTCAGGAATACCTTGTGAAAGACTGGGACAGTGTAAAGGGCTGCTGTCTGCTCTGTGCTCCCTACAGCTTCTATCCCAGGAGTCAGAGCCCTGAGGAAAGGAGGCATGATGACTGCCTTCAGCTAGAAATAGGCAGACTAGAAAAGCTGGGGGTGCGTGGTGGGTCCTACAGATTGTCTGCCTCCTGGTCTAGGAACCAACCTAGTACCTCACCTGGCAGGCATGACTAAGTTGTGGACTGGAGACAGGAACAATTCTGGGTTACCCATGTGAGTCAGAGAACTGATGTGATCAGGATTCCTGGGTGTGTTGTTTAAGGTGGAGGGAGGGCTTGGGAGCCCATGGACATGGTGTCCGTGAAACTGGGAACAACATTTAGGTGACAACAAGTAAGAAAATAGGGATCCTGACCTGTAGTAGGGAATGGATCCTCCCCAAGAATCTTACAGGAAGGAGGAAATTCATTGCCCCAGGCTATGGGTGGGCAAAGTAATGAAAACATGCTGGGTAGTAGCCAGCAATCAGGCAGCAGCAGGAGACTGACACTACTGAACTGCAGGTTGAACTTCTGGTCACTGGGTTGTTTGTAGTGTGCCATGTAGAACAGCCTCCTGGGAGCTAGCTGACACTCCTCCCCCAAATGCTGGAGCCGCTGCTTGGCACCCAGAAACAATCTACAGGGATATGGACTGCAGCCCCACTCACAATGACAAGAGAAGGCCTAAGTGACACTCGGCAATGATATGCCGGTGTGTGACATTCAGACTGGCCTGGCCTAATGAGTGTGTGCGTACCTGGTTCTACCTGGGGATGTCCTTTTCTCCTTGTGACACAGTGTGCCAGGTGTATGCTGTTGGTGAAGGGGGCTTAGGGCTGTGGCCAGCTTGGCTACCAAGAACCTGCAGTACCATGGCACTACCGCCCTGTGGGGTTCTTCAGTTTGTAGGTGGATTGATTACCCATTGGGTAGGTATGTATGTGTTTAAACAGAGAGATTCTTCATTTTGATAGGTTCAGTTTGTTAGTAGTTTTCTTTGATAGTTGGTGCTCTGGACTCCTCAGGAGCACCTATTCATCCCACAGTTGCAGATCCTCTCCTGCACTTTTTGGAGCTTGGTTTTAGCTTGCCATTTAGGTTTGGGGTTCTCTGAATTTTCCATGTGCATGTGTGTGGAGCACATGTGCACACATGCATAAGGAGACCCAGGTTAGTGCTGGGAATCATCACTCACTCCTCCACCTGTTCATTGAGACACATCTCTAAGTCAAACCTGGAGCTTACCAACACAGCTAGTCTTACTAGCCAATTTGCTCTAGGGACCCTATCTTTCCCTTCCAAAGCTGGAATTACAGGTAGGCTGTCCTGCCACCTGGCAGGTCCATGGGTTATGATTCTTATGTGTCACAGCAAGTTCAAGTGCCACTCTGACCATCTCCTTAGCCCGTGTTTGGTGCTTTGTCGTATTTGCTGGTTGGTGTCTGCTTTCTGAAATGTAGCCATCCTGGGTACACCAAAGCTATTTCCACTTACTGTATTTTTCAGTATGGCTGTGCTGTTGGGATGTCCAGTCATATCAGTCTCTGGAATGACAGCCCTGGCACCTGCCCTGTGAGCCTGCCATGTTTGAACAAGTCAGTGCAGTAATGTATGGAAGGGCAGGCCCTTCTTGAGTGAGATCCCAAATATGAACCTGTGAATTGTTAACCTCCCTGTCACCGTGAAGCTCAGTGCTAGTGCTGACCCTGCCTGTTCCACACAGAACCTCTCAGTGTCTCTGGCCTTCTTTCATGTTCTTGAGGCTGCATTGCTGCTCAGGTGTTGTGCTCCAGAGTCCCTCCTTCTGGCCATGTGACATACATCTTATAGTCTGTGACATCCTGCTTTGTTCAGAGACTCTCTGAAGACCTTGAGAAGGTCATCAGGTTGACTAGTTTATTGTAATCATCTTGCTTTCCTCGGAGCCTTTGTGTGTTATATGTGGCAATTCCTCCAGTCATTGTCCAGAAGCCTCACAGCAAAGCTGTCTGTCAGACCAGGGGCAGGTCTCTTTTCATGGCAGTGGGTGGGTGAGTGTGTGCATATGGGAGATGGTAATCAGGGTCTTGATGGTGCCCAGTGCTGTCACCTTGGAAAGCCCTGGGCTGCTTGGGCTTTCAATGGGAGAGGACAGAGCCCTGAGCTGATAATGTGGTTCTTGTTCTTCAGATCCGGAACATGGTTGCAGTATTGGAAGTGATCTCCAGTCTGGAGAGATACCCCATCACCAAAGAGGCACTGGAGGTAAGAGCCCTGGCACAACCTTGGGCAGAATAGGAGATGAGGGTAGCCCCCAGCCAGCTTCTTCCTGTGGCTTAGGCTCTTGGAGTCCTTCAGGGGACCCAGTGGGCAGTGTATCCAGGACATCAGTCTTCCCACAGAACTCTTCAAGAATGAAGGTTTCTGATTTCACCGCTGGGTTCCTTCCCATACCCTGCACACTTCATAGCATTTTTGGGACATGGCTTGAGCTGTGCTTTATTTAGGCAACTGGTTAGTGGCCCTGTCCTTTATTTGGGGATCAGGTCTTAGGCTGTGTAATGTGCTCACCCAGACACCCTGGCAGAGCAGTTGTGTGGCCATGAAGGCACAGACTCTGCAGGTCCCAGGAGCCAGTGGACCTGTTCCTGAGGAAGCCCCTGGGTTCCAAATCTAAGGATTCATGCTGCTACATAGTGCTGGACACACCCAAGCTGTATCCAAGAAGCTGGCAGTTTGGGGGCAGGTAGGGAAAAGGTAAACCAGGAAGGGTAAGCTTACTGGCTTAGCTTCCTTGGCCTGCTCGCTATGTCTTTATTCTATAAACATGTGTCACTCTCTTGGTTGTAGGAGACACGACTAGGGAAGCTCATCAATGATGTCCGCAAGAAAACTAAGAACGAGGAGCTGGCCAAGCGGGCCAAGAGGCTTCTGCGGAGCTGGCAGAAGCTCATTGAGCCCGTGCACCAGAATGAGGTGGCACTACGGGCACTGGCAGGAGCTGCAGGCTCTGCCAACGGGGGCGCACACAACTGCCGGCCAGAGGTGGGAGTGGCCAGCACACCCAAGAGCATCCATGACCTGAAGAATCGCAACGACATCCAGAGGCTCCCTGGGCAGCGAC